>QRDG01000054.1:1800682-2048479 GCA_012064385.1 Puccinellia tenuiflora
AGGTTGTTGAAGACCCGCCAAGCAGTGGCTCACCCCACAAGCAGAGGAAGGAGTTCGGCCGCTGGGGAAGTAGGACGACGGCGACGGGCTCGGGGTAGACGTCGAGGAAGAAGATGGCCCGAGGAAGAAGATGATGCCCGGCCTTGGGTCTACTCCTCGGGTCCGGTGGTCGTCGTGCTCCAGCGCGTGACGGCGTCGACGTGGATGACCTCCTCCGCTGCTACCCCACGGCAGCGGCAGCGTGCTTCTCCGGCTAGGTGAGGTGGAGGTGGTTCGGGTGTAGAGGAAAAGGAGCAGAGACGGAGGGGAAGAAGAGAAGTGGCGGCGGCGGTAGGGAAAGGAGGAGAGGGATAGGGTTTGGAACGGGGTGCAGCCGGCTGGTTGCTTTATAGCCAGAGGAGTGGGTGGCGTGGCATGGCGCTCGGCACGCGAGTGACGGCAGGCGTGGCGCGAGCGTGCTCCCGTACGGAGAAGAGGACAAGGGGAGGATGATGCTGGGCTGCTTCGGCTGGGCCAAGAAGAGAGGAAGAGAGGGAAGAGCTGGGCTCGGCCCAGTTCTACATTTTTTTTCCTGTTTGCATTTTTCCTTTAACAGAAATTAGAGAAAAGGGAGTAAGAGACCAAACAAAGGTAAAAATTAGGTTTTGGATTTTTCCCCAACATAAAATGTTGGTTATATTGCAAAACCAAAATAACATTTTAATTGTTTTGTCCAAAATAGCTTTTTGGTTGTTAAAATATTTTGTTTGCAATTTGGAAAATAGTATGGCATGTGATAACACATGAAAAAGAAATTCATTTTTATTTGTTTTCCTTTATTTTTGCAAAACCACAATGCAACCACTAAGATGATGTCATGATGATGCAATAATTGAAAACAAACATGGAAAGAATTTGGGGATTACTTTCGGGATGTTACAATAGAGTATTAAGTAATTAAATGAATTTAATTCTTTTAATCAAATTAAGAATAACTTCAAAGGATAATTTGTTGTCATGATTTGATATTAGCATGGTTTGATAGTATTGACAGCTGATCAATTAATATCTTATTCACCAATTTTGGTTAATTATTTCATAAGTTATGAATTTTCCCGAATTAGGTATTATTTAAGCCATTTTAGGGTTTCTAAATAAAGGCAAAAAAATTAGCCAAAAGAGCATGGCAATGTTACCAATAGATAGGTTATGATTTTCTATACAAATTGATATTTAATTTGCTAAATTTGGACCGATATTTAAATAGTTATCATTTTATTTAATTAATTTTAATTTATCTGTTTTTACTGTTTGGGCCGGCCTCCAAATCGGCCCAGGCCGGTTTCTAGGCCGGCCACGTATCCGAGACAGCCGGCCCACTGGCCGGCCCAGACCGAGCACCAGGCCGGTCACGGTCTAGAGGATGCCGGCCTCCTGGCCGGCCTAGGCCGGGCAAGCGATCGAGGCTGCCGGCCTCCCGGTCGGCCGGGCCGGTCCCCAGGCCGGGCGCACGACAACGGTGGCGACGCCGACCGACGGCGAGGACCGCGACGGCGAGGGGGACAGGAGGGAGCGGAAGATGGCTAGAATGGACGAGAAGCTCACCCGTAGCAAGTGGACGTGGTCGGTGATGGCGGGGAAGGACGCCGGCGAAGGGCGCGTGCTCGGCGGCTCCCGGTCGACGCGGGGGAGGAACGGATGCCGGCGCCGATTTAGGCTACCCCGGCCCGATTCCTTGCGCGGAGAGGGAGAAGAGGATGCGACAGAACTCGCGGTGGTCTTCGATCTACCTCGCACTCACTCGAACGACGCCAGCGAGCTCGGCAATGGCGGCAATGGGGAAGCACGGCCTCGGGTGGAGAGGGGAACGAGATGGAGCGGGGTAGGTGGAGGAATGGATGCGGGAGGGAGTGGGGCTCCCATTTTCCTCCACCAGGGAGCAGGTGGAGCGAGAGGGGAGAGAGCGGCGTGCGCATAGGGGGGGGCGGCATGGCGGCATGGGCGACGGCCCTGTGGCGACAGTGTGGAGAAGAAGGGAAACGTGCGAAGAACCCCCTGGCGCCATTTTCATTAATTACAACAAGGTCCCCCAGTAACTTCAGTGATTTAATTGGGGCATTTAGACATTTCTAAAATTCCACAAAAATTCAGGTGGGCTCCCCATAACACCTAGAAGCCCCACAAAATTTGTGCCCCAAAATAAAATGATTTGGACCACCTTTTCTCACAGGCTCTAATTATAGTCATTTTGATAATTGCAAAAAAATGCATTTATTTTGAGCACTTAAACGTTTCCAAAAATAATGAAATTAATCATGGAGGCTCCCAATATAGTAATGAAGCTACCCATGATTTTATGTTAAATTTTTGGAAAGTTTAACTTGGTTCCAAAAAATAGAGTTTGTATTGAACCAAATTGAATTCTCAAATTTATTTATTAGCTTGTTAGAGTTTAGACTTTGGCAATTATTTATAAAATATATCCTTGAGGTTCCTGGACAATTTGGAGATTCAAGAACAATTGGTTTTACCAATTTGAGTAAAGTATTTGGTTTGAAAATTTTGGGAAGGGTTTTGCTTCCCTTGTTTTAAATTTCCAAGTGTTGCTTTATTAACTTAGCAATTTAAATATATATGCCATGATGCAATGAAAAGAAAAAGTGAAAATTTGGCCCATAATTTTAGGGTACCAAACGGGGGCTCTTACAATTCTACCCCCCTTACAGGAATCTCGTCCAGAGATTCTAGAGTAGGAAGAGGGATGAGGGAAACATGGCAACACGTATCCTCCACGGTCTTCTCGAGCTCACGATGATCTTCCTCGGTGCATAACTTGGAGCTAAGAAGCATGACGTGCCGATGGGGCGGAAAGAACCGAAGATAGCTAAAGGTGATAGATGAAAATGAACTTTGCCCAACACCATAAGCCATTGGGGAAGCTAGGAACGACTTGACCAAACAAAGGTCGAACCGAGGATAGGACAACCGATCACTTGGTTCCGGATCCTTGTCCAAGACCAAGGCAACTCTTCACACCACCATGATGCGTAGATCATAGAAACTTGAAGCACCGCGAGGAGAGAGGACATCTTCTGGACTCCAAGATTTTGACACACCAGAAGTTTCCACAAGATTAAAGCTCGGGCCCGTGTGATTGGGTAAAACTTTGGGTTCACCTAGGAAGGATAGATATGGCATTGATCCACATTTTAGATAGAGAGGTAAAACCTCATAAACGAGCTATTTCCATGAGATAGATGGAGTGGGAGGATTGATCGAGGGACATTTAGTAACTCCGTCGTAAGATTCTCCTTGAGGTTCTGGATATTACACTCCGGCTTCGGAATAGCCTTCAATCGATCATCAAGCGGAGGCCGTACTTGAAGATAGAGAAAAGACCATAGGGGAAACTCTTAGATTAAAGTACACATGATCCTCATTGTCAGTGGCTGATGTCAAAGATTTAGGAGATTTCGTCAGCAGTTCTTTCGGGGAGGTGCTTGAACCACAACACCGAAATTGTCGGGGTTACAAATGGGCCTAGATCGTGCTCTTGATAAACTCCAAGCATCATTTCTGCTTGAGATTCAGATTTGGGTAGGTATACAGATAATTCGGCTTAGCAGGTATGGAAGGAGTTTGCGGAAGTTAGCCGCAAGGTAGGGTACTAAATTCACAAGACATGGGCTACCGTGTCAAGCTCCAGCACACGACCTAGATTGGGAGTTCCATGGGGTCATGACTAAGAAAAGGAAATTGAACCAGCACGAACTTTAAACAATGGAGCCCAACTGATTCATGATTGGGAAACACCGGTAAGAGGATGTCGGAGAACTGTCCCAGGAACTGGGTGTGTCTCACAAGGATCGAGTAAGGGGCGGAACACGGAATCAAACAACCCTCATCGTGCCTCGGCGACGGTGCTCGTCGAGCTCGCTGTGGGACAACACTGCAGAGATGAATGCACGTTATTACCCAGGTTCAGGGCCCTCTAGGTGAGGTAAAACCCCTACGTCCTGCTTCGGATGTATTGCACTTGCTTGGAGAGGTTTGAGTACAGAGCGAGCTTGGCGAGCTCAAGGTGGCTACAATGGCTGCTGCAGAACTCAGATCTAGGGTTGAACAAAGATTGAACCGAAAAAGACCTAAACGGAAAAGAGAACCTTTTGCCCGAACGTGCTCCCCCTCCTTTTATAGGTGTCTTGGACCTCTTCCCCCAAATATCTTGGTGGGAAGGGCTAACACATGGCGACGAAGGAGGAGGACAGGTTCACAATAAAGGTGGAGTCCATGGACGCGGTCCATGGCAGGGGCGGTGTCACCAAAGCTGGAAAAGCCACCGTCCAACCAGTACGGTGGGCTGGCGCTGCGGAGGTGGGATGGGTCCCACGGTGACGTAGCCCTTCGAGGGTAGCTGCAGACGGTTCCCTTATCACCAAAGTGGCAATGCTTGGGGCTCCTTTGCTTGGTGCAGCTTTGTTGACTGCTTTATACATAAGAACGGCAACTGTGGCGCTGCCGTCACCGCGCGCTGGCGCGGTCGTCACTCCGCGGAGGGTGCAGAGCCCATGTGCGCTCTGTCGCGGAGGCAGAGCTAGCTTCGAGAGGAAGGAATCCTCGCGAGGCTGAAGGCCTCGCTGAGCCCTTCGGCTTGGTCCTTAGTAGAATTTGCAGGTGGCATCCAAGATGCCCTCTCGAGGAGAGGTCCTTCGCCGAGGGAAAAACCCTTGGCGAGGAGGAGAGGTTCCTCGCGAGGGAAAACCCCTCGCGAGGCTCGCCAGGCTTGGACAGCCTGGTCCTTAGCGAAATCTTCTGAAGAATGTTGTGGGCCCTGGCAGGCCGGCCCGTGGTACCCTGGTTTCCACTGTGCCGACAGTAGCCCCCGGGCCCGCGATGGGCACGCCGAAGCCCATGGATGGAGGCGAAGCGTCGAGGGCCCAACGATGCCTGCCTGGGCCGTGACACGTGGGGCGCAGCGATTGCGCCCGAGGCCACGATCTCCTCGTCTTCAATGGGCGACCCGGTGGGGCCCGCCACGTCCTTGATTTTTGGCCAATAAAGCCTGCGCGCGCAGACAGCGCCCGTCACTTCTCCCATAACTCCTCCACACACTTCCCCCAAAACATCTCCTTCTTCCCAGAGTGCTCCGCCTCCAAGATCTCCTTCTCCTGCGACCATGGCGCCCAAGAAAGCAACCGTTGACCAGAAAGGCAAGGCCACGATGCAGGCCGGCAAGTCTATGGCGGCGGCGCGCGGTGTTGCACTCGAGGGGGCGCTACCGCAGTCCCGCATCCACTCGGCGGCGATTGCAAAGGTGCGCCACCTGGCGGCCTCGAGCGCCAACGAGCACGGCGCCACGGAAATGAGACCGGCCGGTAGCAGGCTTCCCGAGGGGTACTACCCCATCTTTCTTCAAACTCTCTACGCCAGTCTTGTTCCTCCTTTCTCCGACTTCCTCCTGGGGGTTTTGGAGGTGTACCAGATCCAACTCCTTCATCTTCATCCCAACTCCATCCTCATTCTCTCCATCTTCGCCTACCTCTGCGAGGCCTACATTGGCATCCATCCCTCGGTGGCGCTCTTCCGCAGCTTCTACTCCCTCCGGAACACCGCGGTGAATGAGCGGATCGGATGCGTCTCCTTCCGCATCGCCGCCACCAGGAGCGAGGACTACATCCCCATCGCGTGGCTCGGCGAGAATGCGGTCACCAAGATAACGAAGAAAGTGGAGGATTTCCGCCAGCGGTGGTTTTTCGTCGACACCAAGTCGTTGAACCGCCTCCTGGAGGTACCCGTGGCGCCCCCGAAGAAGTGGGCGCGTTGGGCGAGCGGCGACTTCGAGGGCCCCAAGCTTGAGGCGGTGTACGAGCGCATTCGGGTGCTCCGCGAGGCCGGGCTCGCCGGCCAGATGGTGGCGAGGGATTTTACCAAACGCCGCATTGCCCCCCTCCAGTGGCACTCGGAGCCGATGTGGACGTACTCAGGTCCGGGAGACAGGATGCGCCTGTGCGCAGATAGCTTCACTTCGGACGTGCTGAAGCAGGTCATGAGAGTCCTCTTCACCACGGCGTCCATCCCGTCTCCAGCCGTCGAAGATGCCTTGCCGCTGTTCGCCTATGTGGAGGAGAGCGTGCACGAAGCCCGCCAGATTCGACGAATGGGGCATCAGGCCTGAAGGTCTCCGCGGGCCCCGCAGCAATCCGTGGGTTGTGGAGCTGGAGCAGATGGGCGAATCGCCGGAGCCGGACGAGGCTGAAGACTCTGGCGAGGACGAGGCCTCGAGAGGCCCTAACCCCTCTGGCGAGGATGAGGCTTCGAGAGGCGCCGACCCCTCGGGAGGCGACGCGGGCTCCTCAAGGAGCGTGCCGCCTGAAGTGGACCTCCAGGTGATTTCTCCAGCGGCGATGAGGACGCCTTTCGCGTTGCTCCCTCCCGACGCACCGTAGAGGAGGAGGAGGAGGGCGACAGCAGGGGAGGACGCTGCGAGCCCCGCTCCAAGGCCATCCATGACAGGAGAGCCGCAGTCGCGAGGGGCGCTCCCCGCGAGGAGGCAGGAGCGCCTCAAGAGGAGGCCAGAGCGAGCAGCACCCAGCCGCCCAAGGCGAAGAAAAGGGTGTGGAGGATGGCCGACGAGTAAGTCCTGATTTTCCTTCTTTTTCATTTAGCATTTTGTTTTTGAAAACCCTCTTGAAGGATCTTCTACTTGTCTTTCTTTCAGCAAACCTGCGGCGCCGAAGAGACAGCGGCTCCGCAAGCTTGGGGAGGCCGCCAGCGTCGCCGTGGAGACGCCCGCGGCCGACGAGCCGCAGCAGGTGGCTATTCCTCCCGCGGATGAGCACCGCGCGGAGGAGGTGGTTGAAGAGGCGGCGCCGTCGCCAGCTCGGGCCACCACTCCTCCCGCGGTCGAGCACCGCGCAGAGGAGGTGATTGAAGAGGCGGCGCCGTCGCCAGATCGGGCTGCTACTCCTCCCGTACAGCAGGAGACGACAGAGGAGGAGAGGGTGGATGAAGAGATCATCATGGAGCCGCCCCCGAAGGAGGAGGAGGCTCCCACAAGAGGGGCTAACGCGCCCGAGGCCGTGGCGGACGCGGCCACCACGGAAGGGGCGGGGAGCGCCCCTGAGGAGCACGAGGTGGAGGCGCCTCCGGAGCCCACAGATGCCGGAGCTGTGGGCGAGAGGACGCCCAGCCCCCTGAGGGCACCTGACGCGGGCGGCGAAGGAGGCGCCCGCACGAGCCCCCAGGCCGCACCAGATGCGGCCGTGAGCCCGAGGTAGGGTGCCTCGGGTGCCTCGCCAAGGATCGAGGCCTCTGCACCCTGCAACGGTGCGGGGACCTTGGCGCTGCGGGAGCCGCGGCGCCAAGCAGTTCGTCGCCAAGTCGTCCTCGGCCAGGCGCGGAGGACGCTCGATGAGCTGGAGGCGCAGCTCGCCGAAGAGGAACTCGCCAGGGCGGAGGAGCGGGCGAGACTTGACGAGGGCTGGGCCCTCCTCCGCGAGAGCATGGAGAGTTGCCGCCGGCAGGACGCGGCGGCCCTGGCGGCATGCCAGGAGGCCATGCGCTTCGCCGAAGAGACACGCGACAGCGTGAAGCAGGAGGCGGCGAAGGCCATGGAGCAGCTGGACGCCGCGCGGGAGGCGCTCGAGGCGGAGACCGCCTCCAAGCAATAGGAGGTTGCGGCCTTGGAGCAACACTTCATCACGCACTCCAAAACCGTGGAGAGCAGCTTGAAGGAGCTCCGCGAGAGGCTGGACGCTCGCGAGGTGCAGCTGACCAAGCACGAGGCAGAGCTCACGCGACGCGAGGGAGAGCTCTCCCCCCGCGAGGAGGAAATGCGCTGGTGCGAGGAGCAGGTCCAGCAGCTTGAGGCGGACCAGGCTACCCGCGAGGAGCAGCTGAAGGCTTGCGAGGGCCGGGTGGCCAGGGACGAAGCCACCTACGCCGAGCGCCACGCGAAGGCCAACGCCAGCCTCGCGGACAAGGAGAAGATACTGAAGGAGGAGGCCGACGACAGGGTCAAACTCATCCGCCAGGACCTCGCCAAGAGCTATGACGAGAAGGCCATGAAGCAGGAGGAGCGCTTCAAGATGAAGCGCGACGAGCTCCAAAACCGCATCAAGGATCTCGAGAAGGAGGAGAAGCGGATGGCCTCCTGCCTTCAGAGTGCCAGGGAGGCCCAGGCTCGCGCGGAAGGGAGAGTCACCGCCCTGCAGAAGGACCTGAGCGAGCTCCACCAGCAGGTGGGGCCGGTCGTGAGCCTCGTGGAGGATGCACGGAGCAAGCCGGAGATTGGCCGGACCATGACGCGCCAACGCCAGCTCATGCTCCAAGACTTGGTGCTCCGTGCGCGAGCTGTTGGGGACCGCCTCAGGGCCGAGGTCCCCAACTTCGCCGCGGAAGGGAGCGACGACGAGGCCGCGTACACGTTCCTCTTCGAGCAGTTCCTCGCAAAGCTTGAAGAGACCGCGAAGGACCTCGGCAACCGCGTCGTGGAGGAGAGCCACGATCTCCTAGTCCTCGCCACCTGCCGAATCTTCGCCAACCTCGCGAGGCTCCAGCCCTCGCTTGACCTCGAGGCCGTGACGGCGCCGGTCGACCTCGGCAGCCGCGTCGTGCTGAGCGACAGGACGCGGAAGGCCGCGGAGGCATACGCCAAGATCTTCGACCAAGTTGAGGTCGAGGGGGACGAGGCCGACGGCGAGGAGGATGCTGGCGAACAAGAGGAACGCGCCGCCGCGGGCGACGAGGGCACCTCGGGAGGCCCGACGGCCTGAGCTTTTCCTGTGGCTGAATGTGCATGAGGCACACATTACCTTAGCATTTGCTTGTACAAATTTTGTAAAGACTTGTTTAAGTGTCATTTTAATATGCTTGGTGAATTTCCCTCGGGAGGCTTTTATCTTTCCTCTTCATGTCTTTTTCGCTCTACGTCTTAGGTCCCTCTCTTAGCGCTACACCACCGCCACTTCGGTATGTGAGAGTCAGGTCTCCACAAGGCCGGGGGGTGCATGAGGCCTCGAGAGGTAAGAGCTCCCGAGGCGCGATGCTCGGGGCTCCCCTTTAACGCACAAGCAGCCCATGAGGCATAGGAGAGAGAAAAGAGGCTCGAGGGACAAAAACCAGCGAAAGGAAATTTTAACCAAGTGTTTGGACTTAGCTTCGCGAGGCGTTTTTCACCTTGGAGAGGGTGTTGGCTCCCTGACGAGGCGTTTTTGCCTTGGAGAGGGTGTTGGTTCCCTGGTGAGGCGTTTTCCTCTCGAGGTTGCCTGAGGCTTGTTTTGAACCTGCTGCGTTTGGACAGATAGGCATACCCACAAGCAATACATAGCTAGATAACTTCATGCATGCTCATAGGTTCCTTC
This sequence comes from Puccinellia tenuiflora, assembly GCA_012064385.1. Taxonomy (NCBI): domain Eukaryota; kingdom Viridiplantae; phylum Streptophyta; class Magnoliopsida; order Poales; family Poaceae; genus Puccinellia; species Puccinellia tenuiflora. Next base: position 1,810,024 of record QRDG01000054.1, read on the forward strand.
ATGTGTGTCTCGCGAGGAGAACAGGCACCAAGGTCCTTCGTGAGTTGACGTGCACGGGAGCCGGTCCATGAGTTCAGAGCTCCTTGGGAGTTGACATGCATGAAAGGTGACCCGTGAGTTCAGAGCTCGGATTCCTTGGGTTTGAGGCGCTGCTGGGATGCTCCCGAGGCACAGGCACCATGTCCAGCCCCCACTCGCGAGATACACAGGAGGGATCATACGAGCAAGGATGAACAGCAATAACATAAATGCTTACCAAAGCAACAACATGTGCTAGCGCGAAGCGCAAAGGTTCAAAGTGACCTGAAACAGAGGTTCATTACACTGGCGTGGCCAGAAATACAAAATCCGCCATGTCAGGCGTGGGGTTCCACATGGAGTGGTTGAGACTCTCGCGGCCCGAGGCGACGCATGTAGAGAGAGCTCAGAGAGGGGGCCCCTATGTGGGGGTGGCTTTTAGAGCCTGCGGTCCACCATGACTGGGCATGGGGATCCACCTCGCCAAGGAATGGTGCTTGAAGAAGTCACCTTGCCGAGGCGTGGTGGCTTGGGAGTCTTCTCGAAGGGCCCGCGGCAACGTATAGTAGAGAGGGGAGCCCGAAGTTTTTCCTCGTGGAGGATGATGGCGCGAGGCTCTCCCTTTGATGCAAAAAATTGCTCGTTGAGAACGATCAGGGGTAGAACATGCGCAGGTGCTGGATGTTCCAGGGGTTGGCGACAGGGATGTCGTCCTCCGTCTCGAGCCGTGCGGAGCTAGGCCTGGCGATGTGCACGACTCTGTAGGGTCCTTCCCACATTGGCGAGAGCTTGTGGAGGCCTGCCCTGGAGAGGATTCTCCTCAGGACAAGGTCTCCTGCTTCGAGAGTGCGCGGGCGGATGTGGCGGCTGTGGTAGCGACGGAGGTATTGCTGGTACCTTGCGGCTCTCAGGGCCGCATTGCGGCGGAGCCCTTCGAGCAGCAGGAGGTCGTTGTTGCGGAGTTCGTCCTGCTCAGCCTCCTTGAAGGCCAAGACTCGTGGAGAGCCGTGGGTGATCTCGCTGGGGAGGACAGCTTCAGCACCATAGACGAGGGAGAACGGCGTCTCACCAGTTGGCTTTGTTGGCGTGGTGCGGATGGACCAGAGCACCGAGGGGAGCTCATCGATCGAGTGCTTGCCGCTGGCCTTGAGGCGGTTGAAGCTTCTCGTCTTGAGGCCCTTGAGCACCTCGGCGTTGGCTCGCTCAGCCTGCCCGTTGCTTCGTGGGTGCGCCACCGAGGCGTAGCAGATTTGGGCGCCGAGGCTGCCGCAGTAGGACTTGAAGGCGCCGCTGATGAATTGTGAGCCGTTGTCGGCGATGATGCGGTTGGGCACGCCAAAGCGGGAGACAAAGCTCCTGATGACTTTCACTCCCGATTTCGCCGGGATGGTGCGCACGGGTTCCACCTCAGGCCACTTGGTGAATTTGTCGATGGCGACGTAGAGGTAGCGGTAGCCCCCGAGCGCTCGCGGGAAGGGTCCCAGGAGGTCCAGCCCCCAGACCGCGAACGGCCAGGAGAGCGGGATGGTTTGGAGTCCTTGCGCGGGCTGGTGGATCTGCTTGGCGTGGAATTGGCAGGCGTCGCAGGATTGGACGATTGCGGCTGCATCTTGAAGCACTGAAGGCCAGTAGAAGCCACTCCGGAAGACCTTGCCTGCAATGGTGCGCGAGTACGAATGGTGGCCACACTCTCCGTTGTGGATGTCGTTGATGAGCCGGCGGCCTTCCTCAGCTGGGACGCACCGCAACGCAACCCCATTGGGGCGCTTACGGTATAGGTCTCCGTTGTGGAGGCAGTAAGACTTGGCCTGGCGAGCAACTCTTTCGGCTTCAGCATCTTCTTCGGGGAGGACTCGATTTTGCAGGTAGTTCTTGATCTCGTCGATCCAACCAGCGTCTTGGCGTACCAAGGTCATCAGCAAGCGATCGCCTGAGGGCAGCCCGCAGTTTGGTGCTCCACTTGATGGGGCTGGTGGGAGCTCCTCATTGATGCTCATGTTGACCGCTGGTTGCTTGACGGAGGACTTGGCGAGTCTTTCCTCAAACACTCCAGGCTTCTGGGATTCTCTCCTTGCTGCTCGCCTGGCGAGTTCATCTGCCTCTTGGTTTTCTCCTCGTTGGATATGCTTGAGCTCCTTCTGCGTTTGCTCGCTCTACTTGCCCGTTGGTTCTAGGATAGGACACCGAGGCAAAACACACCTTGATGCCCATTTCTTCGCAGAAGTTGAGAAAGGCTTTGCTTGTGAACTGATTGCCGTTGTCGGTGATGATTCTATTCGGTACTCCAAACTGGTAGACGATTCCCTCGATGAACTTGATGTCGGCCTGAGCCGTCTGACGTGGAACTGGCATTGCTTCCACCCACTTCGTGAACTTGTCGATTGCCACGAATAGGTATTCGTGACCTCCCACAGACTTTGGTATCTTGCCGACGATGTCCAGCCCCCAGACCACGAACGGCCAGGAGATTGGTATCGGCTGCAACGCTTGACCTGGCTGATGCGTGTTCTTGGCGTAGTACTAGCAAGCTTCACGGGTCTTGACTAGCTGCTCAGTGTCATGAAGTACCGCTGGCCAGTAGAACCCTTAGCGGAAAACCTTCCCCGCCAAGGATCTCGAAGCCACATGACTTGAGCATATCCCTTCGTGTATGTCCCTCCGTAGTTCTCGGCCTTGTTCTTGCGATATGCACCGCAGCTTGATTCCGTTTTCGCGCCGCCGGTAGAGCTCGCCGTCGATTAGGACGTAGAGCTTTGCCCGGCGTGCCACTTGCTCGGCTTCGTGGTCATCCTCCGGGAGGGTGTGTTCCACCATGTACTTGATGATGTCCTGGGCCCAGGGTGGATGGGTCCATTCCACTAGCAGTACCTCCTGGCCAGAAGGAAGCAGAGCTTCTTCGGCTGCTGGCATTGGCTGGCTACCCGTGTTGTTGATGTAGAAGGGTTGCCAGCCTCCTTTGTCGCTGAAGAACTTGGCTTCAGCCTCTCGGGAGAGACTGAAGGTCGCTTGAGCACCTCGATGTAGATCCCGGGAGGTACCGGTTCTCGCTTGGACGCCAGTTGTGATAGCTCGTCCACATATGTGTTTTCTTCCCGCGGCACGTAAGCAGCTCTGAAGCGACTGAAGCGCCGCTGGAGTTTCCACACTTCTTCGATGTACGGCGCCATCTGAGGGCAGGCGTACTCTTTTGTTGACTTGCTTGATGACTAGCTGAGGGTCACCCTTGACGATGATCTTGCCGATGCCGATGCCGAGGCCGATGGCAGCACGAAGTCCCGCGAGCAGACCCTCGTACTCCATCGTGTTGTTGGAGATGTTTCCTTGGTAGTGCATTTGGACGACGTACATCAGGCGCTCACCGGTTGGTGAAGTGAGGACGACCCCGGCACCTCCTTGCCCCTTGGTGTAGGAGCCGTCGAAGTGCATGGTCCAGGTGTCGGGATCCTCCTTCCCGGGAAGGCTCGTCTCCTCCTCCAGGTTGTCAATCGCCGTCTCGGTCCACTCGGCTGTGAAGTCAGCCAGTGCTTGGCTCTTGATGTTGTCCGTGTGCTCGAACTTGAGCCTGAAGCCCTGGAGTTCCATGGCCCACGCCAAGATGTGTCCGGTGGCCAGCGGGTTCTCTAGAGGACTCCTTAGGTTGTACTTGGACACCACCGTGATTGGGTGCCCCTCGATGTATGGCCTCATCTTGCGGGAGGCGATAAGGATCGCTAGCAGCAGCTTCTACATCATGGGATACCGCTCCCGAGCGTCGCGCAGCACTGAGCTGACGAAGTAGATCGGGTGCTGCACCTTGCGGGTCGCCGATCCTTTGGCGGGTTCGACGTTCTCCACGTCCTTGGCGCTCTGGGGTGTTGTTGGAGTAGCCCCCGGCTGCGTCGTCTTGGAGTGTATTCCTTCGTCCTCAACGCGTGGCTCGACGTTGATAGGAGGGGGCGGGGTGCTGGGATCTTCGAACCCCTGAACACCCGACCGCCCCTTCTTGCTTGGTTTCCTCGGGAACGGGTCCCCGAGATGCTTGCCCTTGCTTGGCTTCTTTGGAGATGCGTCGCACTCGGCCACCAACACGGCGCTGACCACTTGGTTAGTGGCCGCGATGTACAGCAGTAGTGGCTCCTTCTCCATTGGGGCCACGAGGACAGGTGGCGAAGCGAGGTAGCTCTTGAGTGATTGGAGAGCTTCCGCAGCCTCGAGGCTCCACTCTATGGGGCCCGATTTTTTGAGCAACTTGAAGAACGGCAAAGCCCGCTCTCCAAGTCTTGAGATGAAGCGCCCGAGTGTAGTGATGCACCCGTTGAGGCGTTGCACGTCCTTGACTCGCCGGGGCGCTTCCATTCGTTCGATGGCCTTGATCTTGTCACGGTTCGCCTCAATCCCCCGGTGGGAGATCAGGAACCCAACAATTTGCCGGATGGGACCCCGAACACGCACTTGTCGGGGTTGAGCTTGAAGTTGACCCGGCGAAGGTTGTCGAAAGTCTCGTGCATTTCCTGGACAAGGGAGTCCTGGAACCTTGTCTTGACCACGATGTCGTCGATGTAGGCTTCAACGTTGCGGCCCAGCTGGGTCCCAAGGCACGCTTGCATCGAGCGCTGAAAAGTAGCGCCAGCGTTCCGGAGGCCGAAAGGCATCCGGGTGTAGCAGTAGCAGCCCTTGGGGGTGATGAAGGCCGTCTTCTCCTGGTCTTCGACCGCCATCAGGATCTGGTGGTACCCGGAGAAGGCATCCAGGAAACACAGTGACTCGCAACCAGTTGTGGAGTCCACGATCTGATCGATGCGCGGCAGAGGGAACGGGTCCTTGGGGCAGGCCTTGTTCAGGTCTGTGAAGTCGACACAGAGTCGCAGCTTGGAGGAGTTCGGCTTTGGCACCACCATCGGGTTGGCTACCCAGTTGGGATGAGGTACCACCTTGATGACACCAGCTTCCAGTAGCTTGTCGGTCTCGGAGACGATGAACTCCAACTTTTCCTTGCTCTGCTTCCGCAGAACTTGCTTCACGCAGCGGGCATCCATGTTCACCGCCAGCTTGTGCTCGATCACCTCCCTTGGTACACCGGGTAAACCCGACGCTTCCCATGCGAAGACGTCAGAATTTTCCCGAAGGAAGGCGACGAGCGCGCTTTCCTATTTGTCGTCGAGGTGGGCACCGATGGTGATGGTGCGAGAGCCGTCACTCATGAGTGCCAACTTCTTAGTCATCTGCGGGTTGCCGCGAAATGGCGCCCTCTTGGACGCGGCGGGTGCCGAGCTTCCGGGGTTCCCTCCGCCCCCGAGAGCAGCATCAGCACCAGCGTCTTGCATGTCTTGTCGGGTGTCCGCCGTTGTGGCCACCGTCTGGTTCAGTCTCTGGACGCAGTAGATGGCGTCGTCGATGTTGGCCTTGATCCTGATCACCCCCCAAGCCACCGGGATTTTCAGCATGTCGTAGGCGAAATGGGAGACGGCCATGAACTTGGCCAGTGCGGGTCGGCCGAGTATGCCGTTGTAGGGGAGCGGCGTGTCGGCGATGTCGAAGACAATCTCCTCGGTGCGGAAGTTCTCGGGGCCACCAAACGTTACCGGAAGAGAGATCTTCACCAGAGGCCGTGTGATATTCCCGTTCACACCTTGGAACACGCCGGTGTCTTGCAGGCGAGAGAAAGGGATTTGCAAAGTGGCCAGGACCTTTGCCGTCAGCAGGTTGAGGCTGGAGCCTCCGTCGACCAGCATCTTGGTGACCTTGAAGTTGTGGATGATGGGCGACACGACCAGGGGCAGTGTCCCTACCCTGACGTTGGTGTCAGGGTGATCTTCCGGGTCGAAGGAGATGACCTGGGTAGACCACTCCAGGGGCTTTAACGGCGCCGGGGCGACCGTGTTCAGCTCCCGGACGAGTCTCTTGCCGGCGCTGTTGGAGGGAGGCAGGGAGGCTCCCCCGTTAATGCACCCGACGACGCCATTGACTTCTTGGAATTGTCCGTTGCCGCCGCCCTGAGGAGCCGGAGCATCCCCGTTGTCGGCGAACTCCGCGTTGTTTGGCCCACGTCCGCCTTGGCCACCGCACCCTCCTCCACGGCCTCCGCGACCTCCACCACGCCCCCACCCCCGACTGTCACCGCCTTGGCGACCCGTGGGGCAGTTCCGGGAGTAGTGCATGTGGAGTCCGCAGCTGAAGCAGGCACCTGGGCCGGTTCCGCCTCCTTGACGTTGCGCGCGCACAGCGAGGCCGTTGACTTGGCGGTAGTCCTTGAGCGGGTGATTACCGTCGGGGTGGACGTGGCACCAGGGATCTTCGTCGCCCTCAGAAGTCGAGGTCGGCTTGACCTTCTTGGGGAGAGGCTCGGTGACGAAGACGCGCTTGTCGGGACCGGAGTCCCGCTTCTTGGTCTTGGCGGGGGTGGCCTTGTCCTCGGGTTCCTCCTCCCCAGGGACTCTGACCCCCTCTTCTGCGCGGGCGCAGCGGTCCGCGAGCTCCAATAGCTCGCGGGTAGTCTCGATGCGATGAGTGCTCAACTTGTCGCGCATCCGGGTGTGTCGAACGTTGGCGTGGAAGGACTGAATCACCAGCTCCTGCTTGATGCTGGGGATGGTGTTCATCTTCTGGGTGAAGCGTTGGATGAACTTGCGCAGAGCTTCACCCGGAAGCTGCTTGAAGTCGTGCAGGTCACTAGGAACTCCTGGGCGCTGGTAGCCGCCCTGGAAAGCCCCCATGAACGCCTCTTTTAGTGCCCGCCAGGATCGGATGGAGCACTTGGGGAGGTTGAGGAGCCATGACTGAGCGTCTCCCTTCAAGGCCAATGGGAACCAGTTGGCCATCATGACCTCGTTGGCCCCGGAAACCACTGCAGCCAGCGAGTATAGCTGCAGGAAGTCCCGAGGGTTGGTGGTGCCATCGTAGAGGAGGACATCGATCTTGAACTTCTTGGGCCAGGTGGCCTGGCGAAACTCAGGGGAGAGGGCGAGACAGCCCTCGGCGAAGTCATCGTCTCGATCTTCCCGTCGATGGCGCTCTCAACGTCGTTCGATGCAGGTGCGTGCATCCTCGTGGAGACGGTTGTTGAGGTCGTTGCGCAGATCCAGGTAGCGCGTGCAGGATGAACCAACGGAGATGGCCGGGCCGCCGTTGCGGTTTTCCTGACCCGCCACGGGAGGGTTTGCTTGAGGAGGCACGGCTTCACCTGGGCGATCTCCCCAGGGAGGGTCTCGGGGTTTTCTCGCCTCCGCTCCCTTGGCTCCGGGGCTGTCGACGGTGGGGGCGTGAACGGGCTCACACCTAGGACCGCCGTCGGCGAAGTGGAGGAGTTCCTCCACACGGGTCCACCACTCTTGGTAGATCTTGGGGTTGTCGGTGCTGGGTGGAAACTGGATCAGAGCCTTGGCGGTGACAAGGGCGTCGTGGCGGGCCTACGCGTCGTCCGAGAGGAGAGTGCAGGACTTGCTCTTGGTGCCCTGCTGACCCTTGCCAGCACGGGCACCCTCGCTCTTTTCACCGACAGAGGGATCCTTGCCGGTGTTGCCGCCCATGCTCTTCTCCGCGCTACCATCTTCACCGCTCCGGGTTTGGCCGCCTGCCCCGCCCAGAGCGTCCTTCTCCGGAGGTGGAGGAGGAGAAGCCCGGTTTGCCGCAGCAGCGCGACGCTCGCCGATAGCCTGAGAGCGCGCAGAGGAGGCCGCCTTGGACGCCTGGACGTTGGTCCTCTTCTTTGGCGCCATGGTCGACGAAGAACTTGACGCAGATCTCCTTGAAGATCTCGAAGCTGATGAAGAACTCGAGGAAGATCTCGACGAAGAACACGAAGCCGATGAAGAAGAACACAGTGCTTGCGCCCCCTACCTGGCGCGCCAGATGTCGTGTCTTGGATCACGAACACCGGGAGTAAAGGATACCCCCTTTTTAGGTTCGGTATGGGGCGCGAAGGAGGCTGAGTGACGTCTTCTGCCCGGGGGCTTCGTCCACGCTCGAGATCTACGTACTAGCAAGAATCACAGAGACACAAGGAGTTTACCCAGGTTCAGGCCGCCCGGAGGCTAACAGCCCTACTCCTGCATGTCTGGATTGAGAGGTGTATCATGGTGTAGCTTTACAATGGTGGTTGCGGGTGAGAACCCGGGAGGTGTTGGCTAGAGGTTGAAGACGAGCAGATCCTGGCCCGGAGGAGATCACCTCTCGCCTAAGCTACTCTTGGACTACCTAGCCTAGCCTCCCCGAACTTGTCTTAGCTCCCCTTCAACTTGTCCTCCCCGTGGGTGCCTTGGTCCTCCTTTTATAGGCTAAGGGGATACCATAGGTGCACCCTTGGTGCCAGAGGGGTATTGGCGGGAAAACCCCTTCGGGTTCTCCTTAGGAGGCGATGTGGTCTCCTCTCGTCCAAGTATTCTTCTTAGAGGGGGTAGGTGAGGCCGCCCACCTTTTCCAGAGAGGGCGGACAGAGGCTGACAGCTTTTCCGCCTCTGCCCCCTTGGCTCCTCCATCTTCTTGGCGCCGAAGTCTTCTAGGAGCTTCCAGCCAGGGCTGGCAAGCTTATCCTCTTTGCGCACTGGAGGTTGGTTCCCGGGGTGAGCCTGGCCTCCTGCTGGACGTCGGTGTAGCACCCTCACTTTGAAAAGCGAGAATACTTTGTGAAATTGCTAGGCCCTGGATCGAGTATGGCTAGCATTCACCAACAGGATGTAATATCATGCATAAATGTTAAGTGTTATTACATCGCACGTACGAATGATCCAAAAATAATGTACTTTATTACAACTTTGCATAGCCGAAGCTAGCTTAAAATAAAAAATATAGTTCCACAAATATTATTCAGAGTTCAAGCAGCAAACAAATAACAAAGAGCTCCATCATCTTCATGGGCCACTGGCGAACATGTTGGTTGTAAGCTCGAAAGTAAGCAAACGTCCTTACTCCTCATCTGAACAACCTGCAACATTAATGTTGCAGCCCAGAGAATTTGGGTCAATACCTTGTGACAGGCTCGCAAGTGTCAAACTATGGTGGATATTAAATGGCAAAGACTATTCTACATGCATATTTGGCTGGTGGATCTCAAGGCTCTTGCGCAAAGCAAATTTTATCCTATGCTTTCAAAAATCATTTCTTTCTTTCCAAAAACCTTAAGAGACATCCCTGGGCGCAACAGTGTCTCGAACCCGCCCATGTTCACCCATCAAGTTTTAATTTAGAAATTGGAATGAAGAGATCTTCTGTCAACAACCTTATTTGGTCACTCGTGATTGTCCATTACCAGGGACACGGCTAAGATCTTAGTTCCAAATACTCTCGAAAGTTTGTGGCACTTTCCCCACTAGACTCGATCAACCCATTCTATCCTTAACCCTCATTTAGTGAAAAGGAAAGGAGAAGATCGAGACGAGACTTTTCAGAAGTGTTTTCCCATGGTATTCTAGCGAGATCACTGCCGTCCTACCCCTCTACATCATCAGATCTCACTGACCCAGGTCCACACAACGTACTCCGTCAAGACAGAGCCCATATGACTAGTGGTTGCACGGTCGGGCAAACAAACATGGTGTGACATTAATCTCAAACCCTAGGTGGTCATCCACAAGTGCACATACCACTACTAGGGAATTGCTTATCGCCGGCGGCCAGAATTAGGCTATCCCCGGCAGTTTGCAAACCGCCGGCGACCACCTCGCCGGTGGTAATACCTTAACGCCGGCGGTTTGCAAACCGCCGGGGGTAAGCCTGGTTAGCGCCGGCGGTTTAGAAACCGCCGGGGATAAGCCAGTTTACTACCGACGGTTTTGCTAAAACCGCCGGGGGTAATATTTACCGCCGGCGCTTTCGAATCCGCCGGGGGTACTATTTACCGCCGGCGGTTTTAGCAAAACCGCTGGTGGTAATACTTTTAGGATTTAAAAAAAAATCACATGGGCCCCATCCCATACATTTCCCACGTGATACTCCAGAACTCACATTGTTCTGATTCCAAAACATGTCTAGCAGCAGTGTATATTTGATTTTACAACCACAGTATAATGAAAATCAAGTATAATCACAAGCACAGTATAATCACACGCACGTCCTGGCCATGTTTCGATCTTCTCAAAGTACTTGACAGGGACGACGCCATCGAAACCCTCAGTTAGTATCACCTTGTTGTCTGAAATGTATAGCTTCATTCCATCTGATAAACAAAGTCAGCGATCAAACATTAGCCTTTGGTGAGATGATGAATGGAGAACTGAATCATTTGCAGCTATTTAAATGTGGCGTGGATACCTTGCATTGCCTTGTTGACATCCAAATATATCAAGATATTAGCACTCCGCCTCATACCTGAAGAAGGCAGGATGTTAGTCCATGATAAGACAGTGGTGGAAGGAACATTATACCACAAGTCGGAAAAAAATAGCAGACAGTACAAGTTGATGAACCTAAACGATAGAACAGATATGCTTATAAAATTTGGTAATCCAAAATATGGAAGACCTAAGGACACTTTCTATGAACAATTGTGAAGGCCAAGAGAGCATTTGTACCACCTATAAATTATATATATGGCCTAGTTTGGGGACTTCCAGCCAGCCAAGCATGCACATCAAAGGAGCAGAACCAAGATACTATTGAATTCACGTTTATTAAATACTCCCACAATAATATATATCAGAGCTGATTGGTCGCTGTGCTTTTTTGGATTAAGAAAAAAACACGGTTGCTTAGCACATGTATGTATATGTATAAGTGTTTCTTACAGTTATATTTAATTGCTCTAAATAGCGCATTGTACTTTGTTAGCCATATGAATTTAAGGATGAAGATTTCATTAGTACTTTAACCTTGTGAAGCTATGGGACGATTATAAATGTATTACACCTTAGTAAGAACCCTCTGTTTTGAAAGATTATGCACAATACGATCTCTTAATTTCATATACATAAACCATTTTTGGTATAAGGAGATAGAGAAGGTATATGACTTGAGGTATGAGAGCTGCAGTTTAGAAAGATTGTGAGCATCACGTATCTGTTGGCAGTTTAGAGAGATGGATTAACTGAATTGGAGAAGTTCCCTATAGACATTACCATAAACCTCTAGGCACCCTCAATAGTGGAAAGATATTCACTTAAATGGAGCACTTGTATTTGGACCAAAGTTTTAAATGGAGCACTTGTATGTGGAAAATTCAATCGTAGCACACCAAGAGTCTCTGAATGCAGCAGTACTAAATCTATATCATCTACAAGCAGTACTGAATGCAGCAAGCATTACTGAATCAATAATCTCTCAATCTGAACCTAAACGTGGTGTGGAAAATTGAAGTAGCACACCATCCAATGACCAATATACATCATGGAGATAAGAGATTATAGAGACTTGCCTGGCAGCGACATTGTTGCCGGGAGCAGCTTGGTTGCAGCCGGTGGTAGAGGCAGTCCAGAACACGCAGATAGTAGATCAAGTCCAGGAGCAGCAGGGAACCGGCCAGCGCAGCTGCAGCTGGTCGGCGTCGAGCAGCTTGGTTCGCCGCCAGGCGCTGCCTGGGTCGCCGCCGAGCGCGGCTTGGGTGAGCAGCGGCGGAGAACGGCCTGGGTCAGCAGAACGACCGGGATCTGGAGCTAGGGTGGCCGGGAGCAGGAGCTAGCACGGCCATGTCGTCCGCGCCGCCATGGTCGCTGCTGCTCGTGTTCTATTCTTTGGAGGAGAGACGGGGAAAGTGAATTGGGGGCTAGGGTTGCGAGCGGGTGGGTTATCTACTTCGGCGAAATAATTGGGCCGCGCCCGCGCGGCCGCGCCAGGCGGATGAAAATTTTCACCAAATTTTTTTGGGCCCGAGCGGGACGCTATAGCGGGTAAATCTATCCCTGGCGGTTTTGGTTGGAACCGCCGGCCATAACTGCTGTTATCCCCGGCGGTTTAATCCTAAACCGCCGGCGGTAATTTTAAGCCTAGCCGGGGGGGCGTGGCCCAACTTACCCCGGCGGCCTATATATCGTCCCGCCGGCGGTAAGTCAGTTATCCCCGGCGGTTTAAACCCAAACCGCCGGCGCTAAAGGCAGGCCGGCCCATCTGCCTTTACCACCGGCGAAAAAATATTAAACCGTCGGGGGTAAGACGTGCGGCTATAAGCCTTTTCCTAGTAGTGTACTCAGGTTCACACCATGAAAATGGGCCTGAGTAGCCACTCAACTTCGCCTCCATCAACAAACCAATACCACCTAGGTAATTCATTAATTTAGTAGAATTTTTCCTTAACTCAACTACAATAAAACACTTCAGTTTTGCAGCAAGAAATTCCACTAAATTAAATAGGTCACTAATCAACTAGTCATGTGGCTATCCTAACAGGTTTGTATAGCATATAACTTTAGTAAAGACAGCCTATCATGCATGCTACTGGAAATAGTCTACAATGCCATATAAAAATATTAATAGGTCATTCATGAATTTGTGTATGCACTTGCCTTGACAGTTGTTCAGGTTGCAGCAACACTCACAGCACTCCTGGCACTCTTCACAATCTAAACAAGCAATTTGCAACAATTCAATACACAGGCAAAATGGCATTACAATAAAAACATGCATGCATGATTTTCTAACACACAATTCAAGGTTAATCAATTAATAAAGTTATTACTTTCTGTTATTTACTATATGCATGATGCTCATGATTCACATTTTAAGTGGCTTTAATAATTTAAAAACAATTACTATAGTCAAAATGCCACTATTTGAGTTTTTACAAAACATTGTCAATGCATGATGCAAAAGTGCAAACTAAAAAATACTACTGGACAGAGGACACTAAAAGACACACTTTTGCAGAAGAAAATAATTTAAAATAACTTATAGATTTAAAGTTTTGCGAAAATTACTCAAATCTCTCATTTGAAATTTGAATAATTTAAAAATGGAAAAACAGAAAACTAATGGTTCTAAAATATTCTACAGATCATAAGGTTTTCAAAAATATAAAGTTCATTAAATTTGGCCGAGCCATTAAAAAGATATGAAGGTTCTAAGGTTCAGGGGTTTTTCTGCAAAACTGCCAAATTAAAATAATTCGGCCGAAATTCAGAAAAAGGAATCTGACGTGGCGCTGATTAGGCGCTGACTGTGCGCTGACTGGGTGCTGACTAAGCCGTACCGATTCGGTAAAGGTTCTAATCTCGATCATTCATGTTAGATCGGACGGTCCAGATTCTAGGGTTTACTCTCGGCGGTGGTCGGTCACCGGAATTGGTCGGGGACGGCGGCGGTGGCTCGGGCGTCGAGGACGTTGGTGTTCCGGTGGTTCCTGCGCTCGGAAAAGCGGCTGACGACGTGCGGTACGGCGAGGCGGAGATGATGGCGAAGGGGCGGCGTCGATCGCGTCCTGGGGTGCTGACTGCGAGCGGCTGGAGGTTCCCGGGGCGGCGGCGAGCTCCTGTTGATGACGCGCTCGTCGATCGGCTGCGAGCAAAATTCATGGACGATGTCAGGGAGGTGCGCGATGACGAGGGAAGTCGAATGGAGGGAGATTAGGGGTCGGGCGCTCACCGGTGTCACCGGAAATCGAGATGGACGGTGGCGGACCGTGTCTATTCCGACGAGTGATTCCGGCGGCCTGGCGGCGCAAAACGAAGGGGGAGGAGTGGGTAAATAGAGAGGAGATCGAGGGCTTTATAAAGGTAGGGTTAGGGTGGCCGGATATGCGCGGATGGAGGAGATCGCGGCGAGGCGGCTCGGCCGGAAAAATCGGTCGGGAGGTTGCAGATGGCTGACGTCATCGCTAACGTCACGTGCGGGGTCCACCGGTCAGCGACAGAGGAGAAGAGAGAAGGAAGAGAGGGCCGGGTGCGGGGGTGGTTTGGGATGATCCTGGGCCGGCTTGCTGGCTGGCTCGGGTGGCCTCTTCCATATATTTTTTTAACCTTTTCGTTTGCTAAAAACATAAATCAACATATCTTTCAAAATAGAAATTCAAATTGGTTCAAACCAATTTGAATAATTTTTAAAAAATACCCTTTATCAAATTAAAATATTTGGGATCATCTTTGCACAACTTTATTTACCAAAATACCCTTGGGCACAAAAAGGTAATTGTTGCTATTTCCCAACTTTTGGAAAATTTTGTAAAAATACTTTTTAGACAGCTTATTCAAGATACAATATTATGGCACTAGTCTTGCCATCAAATAAAATTAAAATATTTAAAATATTGACTAGTGTTACTTTGCACCCTCTATGTCAATTAATAAAGTATATTTTAAATTTTGAAATCTTTTACTATTTCAAGCAAATTAAATGCAACAAACACATGATGCTGATGGATGCCATGCATGATTTTGAGTTTTAAAAGAAAACAACAAAAAGTTTTTGATCCCTCCGAATTTTCAAAAATTTGAAAATCTTGGGATGTTACACACTACCACCCTTAAAAGGAATCTCGTCCCCGAGATTCGAAGAGGCTAGAAAGGAATGGGTTTGGGATTTCTGGTTTTTGGCATCGGGGTGGGCTACCACCCTTAAAAGAAAATTTTATTGGTAGTCTAGAACTCTTATCCTCCATCTAGGGTACAAGTTGTGGTTTAAGGCTGAGCCATGACTTAACATCCTTAATCCTCTTATGTTGTAGATGAAGAACAATGATTGAGGTAAGTAGTTAGTAGTGTACCGTTCACCATACTTGGTTTGTTGAATGCTCTTCCCACATGAACGTGGTTCACGTGTCCCTTCTCGAGAGAGTTGGGTTTACCAGCTTCTTCAGTCCTCCTTTCCGGACATTAAGTCGAATAATGCCCCATCTGCTTGCAATTGAAGCATTGAATGTGACTAAGGTCTTTCTTTCCTGCATGTTGATGATGATTCTGACCATTGTGATTCCCATTGTTGCGGCCATTGTGGTCATTGTCCTTGTATTCTCCATTACCTCCTTTGTTTCCTCCATTGTGGTCATGAACCTGATGGTTGTGGCTGTGTCCACCATGGTACTTGGACTTCTTGTGTGTAGATTCTGAGTTGTACTTGTTTCCATTATACTTCCTTTTCATGTTCTCCTTCTTCTGTATATTGTTGTCCAGTGTGATGGCTTGGTCCAGTAGAGCTTGATAATTTGGTGCATACACCACTGACAAAGGAATTTTCAGTTCACCGCTGAGTCCCTTAAGGAATTTATCCTTCCTCTTAGCATCAGTATCAATGTCCTCTGGAGCATCGCGTGACAGAGCACAAAAATCATCCATGTATTCCTTCAGAGTCCTGTTACCTTTCCTCAGATTGCGGAACTCATCTTTCTTTAGGTTCATGATTCCTGAGGAAATGTGAGCATTGCGGAATCCTTCCTTGAAAGTGTCCCATGTGAGTCCAGCTAATGGGTGAGTAATCTGGTAGGTCTCCCACCACTGTGCTGCTGGTCCTTCGAGTAGGTGAGCAGTGAATCTCACCATCTCAGCATCATTGCACTCACAAGTGACTAGATCCTTGTGCACAGAACCGAGCCAGTCATCAGCTACAATGGGTTCAGTGGCTGTAGAGAACTTATTGGGTCTAAGTCTCAGGAATCTAGTAAGCCTGTCCACTGGGGGTGGTGGTGGTGGCGGTGGAGGAGGAGGTGGTGGTGCTGGTGCATTCTGGTTCGCCAAAAATTGAGCCATCATGTTCATCAGTTGTGTCTGTGCTGCCATCAACTGCTGCATCTGGTCGTTGTTGTTGTTGTTGTCGGGGTCACGGCGAGGAGGCATCTGTTGGGGTTTAGCATAGATGAGCATAGAAAGAAAGATATAAAAGAATATTTCTACCCATACAAACAATGAACAACAACCAGCAACAAGCAAACGATCACACAGTAAATCAAGTCAAGAATTTTATAAATTCGAAAATTAAGGTTTTGAAAACTTAACTAACACGATAGGTTCTAACACGAGCACACTAGTACTGCCATACCACATTTTGATAGGTCAATACTTTATCGCAAAAGCGAGACTAAGGATAAAAGGTGGTCTACTCTATCTTCTTTTTGAGTGCTTCAAGTTCCTCTTCTATTTCCTTGAGTTCTTCGAGATACTTCTGGGTGTTCTGAAGCCTAAATTGAAGTCTTGAACTAAGGTACTCGATGGCTTCCCATGCTGCATTTCTTGCCGAATCGAAGAACGTTGCATGCAGTTCTGGGTTGGTGAACATCCAGCGTCCTTCGGTCTTGTGGTCATCTTCTTTGTTCTCGTACAAGTGGAGTTGTACCCACCAATACTCATGACCTCCATCCATGAAAGGAAATCCTTTGTATACCGCTGCTCCTTTAAATCCCAAACTCGACATGAGGTTCTTCGATGCCCTTGGGAACTCGTTCTCACACTCCAAAGTCATTGTCATAACTGGTCCTTTCTTGATTGCTTCAAAGAGACTGGTCATCTATAAACAAGAGAAGAAAATTTAGAAAGCAATAGTTGAGAAAGTACAAGAAGGATATTTGGAAAGATTTGGATAATAAGAAAATAGAATTTTGTTCCTATGGTCTTTCTTATTTCTAATCCAAACCTAGGGTTTTCGAGCCTACATGCAACATTACGCTCTAATACCATTCTGTAGCACCCTCACTTTGAAAAGCGAGAATACTTTGTGAAATTGCTAGGCCCTGGATCGAGTATGGCTAGCATTCACCAACAGGATGTAATATCATGCATAAATGTTAAGCGTTATTACATCGCACGTACGAATGATCCAAAAATAATGTACTTTATTACAACTTTGCATAGCCGAAGCTAGCTTAAAATAAAAAATATAGTTCCACAAATATTATTCAGAGTTCAAGCAGCAAACAAATAACAAAGAGCTCCATCATCTTCATGGGCCACTGGCGAACATGTTGGTTGTAAGCTCGAAAGTAAGCAAACGTCCTTACTCCTCATCTGAACAACCTGCAACATTAACGTTGCAGCCCAGAGAATTTGGGTCAATACCTTGTGACAGGCTCGCAAGTGTCATACTATGGTGGATATTAAATGGCAATGACTATTGTACATGCATATTTGGCTGGTGGATCTCAAGGCTCTTGCGCAAAGCAAAGCACCAGTGTCTCGAACCCGCCCATGTTCACCCATCAAGTTTTAATTTAGAAATTGGAATGAAGAGATGTTCTGTCAACAACCTTATTTGGTCACTCGTGATTGTCCATTACCGGGGACACGGCTAATCTTAGTTCCAAATAATCTCGAGAGTTTGTGGCACTTTCCCCACTAGACTCGATCAACCCATTCTATCCTTAACCCTCATTTAGTGAAAAGGAAAGGAGAAGATCGAGACGAGACTTTTCAGAAGTGTTTTCCCATGGTACTCTAGCGAGATCACTGCCGTCCTGCCCCTCTACATCATCAGATCTCACTGACCCAGGTCCACACAACGTACTCTGTCAAGACAGAGCCCATATGACTAGTGGTTGCACGGTCGGGCAAACAAACACGGTGTGACATTAATCTCAAACCCTAGGTGGTCATCCACAAGTGCACATACTCAGGTTCACACCGGCGGGGCGTGGCCCAACTTACCCCCGGCGGCCTATATATCAGTCCCGCCGGCGGTAAGTCAGTTATCCCCGGCGGTTTAAACCCAAACCGCCGGTGCTAAAGGCAGGCCGGCCCATCTGCCTTTACCACCGGCGAAAAAATATTAAACCGCCGGGGGTAAGACGTGCGGCTATAAGCCTTTTCCTAGTAGTGTACTCAGGTTCACACCATGAAAATGGGCCTGAGTAGCCACTCAACTTCGCCTCCATCAACAAACCAATACCACCTAGGTAATTCATTAATTTAGTAGAATTTTTCCTTAACTCAACTACAATAAAACACTTCAGTTTTGCAGCAAGAAATTCCACTAAATTAAATAGGTCACTAATCAACTATTCATGTGGCTATCCTAACAGGTTTGCATAGCATATAACTTTAGTAAAGACAGCCTATCATGCATGCTACTGGAAATAGTCTACAATGCCATATAAAAATATTAATAGGTCATTCATGAATTTGTGTATGCACTTGCCTTGACAGTTGTTCAGGTTGCAGCAACACTCACAGCACTCCTGGCACTCTTCACAATCTAAACAAGCAATTTGCAACAATTCAATACACAGGCAAAATGGCATTACAATAAAAACATGCATGCATGATTTGCTAACACACAATTCAAGGTTAAATAATTAATAAAGTTATTACTTTCTGTTATTTACTATATGCATGATGCTCATGATTCACATTTTAAGTGGCTTTAATAATTTAAAAACAATTACTATAGTCAAAATTACACTATTTGAGTTTTTACAAAACATTGTCAATGCATGATGCAAAAGTGCAAACTAAAAAAATACTACTGGACAGAGGACACTAAAAGACACACTTTTGCAGAAGACAATAATTTAAAATAACTTATAGATTAAAAGTTATGCCAAAATTACTCAAATCTCTCATTTGAAATTTGAATAATTTCAAAATGGCAAAACAGAAAACTAATGGTTCTAAAATATTCTAAAGATCATAAGGTTTTCAAAAATATAAAGTTCATTAAATTTGGCCGAGCCATTAAAAAGATATGAAGGTTCTAAGGTTCAGGGGTTTTTCTGCAAAACTGCCAAATTAAAATAATTCGGCCGAAATTCAGAAAAAGGAATCTGGCATGACGCTGATTAGGCGCTGACTGTGCGCTGACTGGGTGCTGACTAAGCCGTACCGATTCGGTAAAGGTTCTAATCTCGACCGTTCATGTTAGATCGGACGGTCCAGATTCTAGGGTTTACCCTCGGCGGTGGTCGGTCAACGGAATTGGTCGGGGACGGCGGCGGTGGCTCGGGCGTCGAGGACGTTGGTGTTCTAGTGGTTCCTGCGCTCGGAAAAGCGGTCGACGACGTGCGGTACGGCGAGGCGGAGACGATGGCGAAGGGACGGCATCGATCGCGTCCTGGGGTGCTGACTGTTGGAGGTTCCCGGGGCGGCGGTGAGCTCCTGTTGATGACGCGCTCATCGATCGGCTGCGAGCAAAATTCGCGGACGATGTCAGGGAGGTGCGCGATGACGAGGAAGTCGAATGGAGGGAGATTAGGGGTCGAGCGCTCCCCGGTGTCACCGGAAATCGAGATGGACGGCGGCGGACCGTGTCTACTCCGACGAGTGATTCGGGCGGCCTGGCGGCGCAAAACGAAGGGGTAGGAGGGGGAAAATAGAGAGGAGATCGAGGGCTTTATAAAGGTAGGGTTAGGGTGGCCGGATATGCCCGGATGGAGGAGATCGCGGCGAGGCGGCTCGGCCGGAAAAATCGGTCGGGAGGTTGCAGATGGCTGACGTCATCGCTAACGTCACGTGCGGGGTCCACCTGTAACAGCCCAGATTTCGTACCCTAAAATATGGGCCAAATTTTCACTTTTTGCGTTCCATTGCATCATGGCATACATATTTAAATTGCTAAGTTAAATATTGCAAACGATGGAAATCATTAAAAGGAAGCAAAGCACTTCCAAAAAAAAATCCCTAACCAAATGCAATTGCTCAAATTGACAACACAACATATTCTTGAGTTTCCATATTTGTCCAGGAAGTTCCAAGAATGCATGTCATAATGATTTGGGCAAAGTCAAATTTTACCAAACAATTAAATAAATTGGGACTTCAAATTTGAGTTAAACCAATTCCTATTTTCGAACCCAAGTTAAACCTTCCCAAAAATTTCATACTAAAATCATGGGGAGCTTCAATATTATTGTGAGAGCCTCCATGAATATTTTCCTTATTTTTCAAGATGCTTAATTGCTCCAATTAAATACATTTTGGAAATTATTAAATTTTGCCTTATTTAGCACTATGAACAAATATTGCTCAAATCTTTTATTTTGGCCACACCAAATTTTGTGGAGGTGCTAAATGTTATGGGGAGCCTCTGTGAATTTTCCCCGAATTTTTGAAAATGTTTAAAGGGTTCAATTTAAATCCTTAATATCCAGCTGGACCTGTTTGCAATAAACTTTAAAGCTGGCAGGGGGTTATGCGCAAAGTGGCATCTCCTCCCCTATTCACAGCACGGGCGGCATGGCGCCATGCCGCCGTGTCCCTCGCGCCATGCTCGACGATGCCGGCCCCCCTCCTGCCGCAAGTGGATATGGAGGCCCCCCTGCTGCTCTCCCCCTCCTCTGCTTTCCCTCTCTCCCTGCTCCCTGCTCTCTCTCTTCCCAAACCCTAGCCGTGCTCCGCATGCACCGCCGGCCGCCGCACCTCCCCGTCGAATCCGGCCGTCCCGAGGCCAGCAGACGCCGCTGCCAGCTCCGCCTTGAGCTCCTCTCCCTCCTCGTCGACGGAGCCGTGATGGGAGGCCTCACCGCCGACGGAATCATCCTCGTTCCCTCACCGCGGCCGCCACTCGCCGCTCTCGTCCTCGCCGGAATCCGGCCGATGTGGTCGTCCCCGGCCGCACCGAGCCATCTCACGCGTCTAGGGTGAGCCCCATCGTCCTCCTGGACATCTTCTCCCCCTCCCCCGTGCTCTATACTGTCGCCTCGCCGTGCACCGCCGCCTGCCGCCGCGGCCATGAGCGCCGGCGAGTCTCCGGTGACCTTATGGTCCAACCCGCCGCTCCCCCGTGCTCCACTCCTTCTCCTCTACCTAGTGCCGCACTTCCCCGCGTCCAATTTCGCACGGAATCGACGGATTTTTGATCGACCTGCTGCTGCTGCCCCTGTGACGTGGGATGACGTCATCGTGTTCTTCATTTTGAAATTTCCAGATTTTTAACAGAGAGTTAAATTTGTGCAATATCTTGTAATTCATAATTCCAAACTAAAAGTGCTATATATGAAAGTTGTTCAGAAAAATAAGCTCTATCTGTTAGTGTCAATGTCATGATCAAATAATTATTTTTTATTGCTAAAATTAGTTAAATTTATAAAATGGCAGAATATATTTGAAAATTGGAAATTGCATAACTTGATATTTAATTATCCAAAAATCATGAGTGAGCTATCAAAATGTTTAGAATTTCATAACCTTTCCAAATATGTATCTCTCACCTGCTAATGAAATTCAAAATTTGAATTTAAATTGTGAAATGCAAATCATCTGTGAGTTATTCAAATTTTGGAAATTAATATCTAGAGTTTTACATTTCAGAAAAATGCAAATAATATGTCATTTTGCTCAGGAGAGAAATGCCTATCAGTTAGTGCCATTGGTTAGATTATTTGGTCAAGTTAAATTGCCCATATTTAATAATTACAGAAATGGCAGAAATGAGTGGAAATTTATAAAATCTATAACTTTATGAATATTGCTCCAAAAATTATAATTGAGATCTTAAAATGTTCAGGAAAACAACATCTAAATGTTAGTTCCATTTACATGCAATAATGAACATTTAAATTGTTGTTTAATTAAAATTATTAAAATGGCAGATTTAATTCCAATTTTAGAAATCCATAACTTGAGTTTGGTTTACTCAAAAATTATGTTTAATAGCTCAAAATGTTCAGTAAGTAATGAACTACAAGTTTATATCTTTTTTTGAGGCTTGTAGATTTAATTTTGGTGCTGTTCTTAAAAATAAATGAAATGGCAGAATTAAATCAAATATTGGAAATGTCATAACTTGTTAAATATTAACTCAAAAATTGCAAATGATATACCAAAATGATCAGTGGATTAATATCTATCAAATAATGTCAATTTCATGCATTTAGGACCCATATTTCAGTACTGGACATTTTGGTTAATAATGCAATTCACTAAGTTAAATATGGAGTGTTGACCCGTTAATTGCTATATTTATTTTAGGGGTTCCATTTAACTTGTGGGACATGCCCAATACCTTTTCAATACATAATATGACCATATCATCATGATTGTGCATTGCACCTTGTATTCGTGTTATTTATTTCGTTTCCGCTATTTTTGTGTTTCGTTAGATTCCGGAGTCGAGGTTTCACCACAATACCTTGACGATCAACGCGCCCAGTACTATCAGCAAGGCAAGAACTAACCTAACCTTCTTGGCATCTAGCATCCTATTGTTTTGCAAACTTATTTTATCCACCAGAATATTGCATGCGATTCAACTGTCTCTTTTGATCAAGATTTAGAGTATCCTACAAATGCATGTCTTCCCCGAACCATCACATGCTTCCCCCTCCTATGAACCATAGGTTTGATGTGTTGGCCGGAGACAAAGATATAATGGTTGTATTTATATGCTTAGCTATGCTTAGCCATGCTTAGTCGTATGCTAGTTATGTCCGTTGATTAAATTCCATATTGATGATGTTGATGGAATGATTCGGGCATGGTGGATATATGTGATGCTTAATTAAGTTGCTAAGAAGGCTGGGATGAGTTGCCATCGGGGATGGTGTTTTGTCTCGTTCCTGCCCCTAGGTGCGAGTTCTTGTCTCTAGAACCAAGACTAGCGTGCTTCCATTGGTGGGGGTATGGGCTCCTTACTAACTGAATAACTTGTGCGGGCGTATCCAAGGGTCCTCTAGTTTGCTATTTCCATTTGCCGTGTGTGTGAGTGGAAAAAGAAATGATGAGGATGGTGGTGTTTAGGACGTGGCGATGGGGCAGGGGCTGAGGCTGGGTAAACTTGCCCTGTGGCCACAGATGACTCTTGGATAGTCTCACACGAGGTAAAGGTTTAACCGCGCCTGCTTGCCGGCCTTCCCCAGAAGAGGGCCAACTAGGTGAGCCGGACGGTACCAATGGGTAAATTAGTACACCCCTGCAGGGTTTAATCTTTTCGAAAAGCCGTGTCCGCGGTTATGGACGACTTGGGAACGGACTACGAGATCATAGAGAACATTAACTTAATTGATATGGCAGCTAGAGGTTGCATTTCAAAGTGTGATAAAAGGTTCATTTCCTCGAGGGTGATTCGAGGGAGTGCCTTGGTGGAGACGAGTGATGTTTTGGCTACAAGTAGGTTCGATGAGAACCGAAGATGAAAGTTTACTCTCTTATCCCTTTTCGGAAAACATTCTGAGTAGACGGTGCAATAGGTCTTTATGTCTTTTAAAAAGGAAAACTAGCTTTATGCAAAATCAGCTACCTTATACAGCATTAGAGCCTCCGTCAGCATCGGGCCTATATCGCCCTACTAATTCTTGCGAGTATGTCGTACTCAGCCTTGCTTTGTTGATTATTATTTGTTTCAGAGGAGGACGTCACCGAACTGGAAGGTGGGTTCTTTATTGACATCGATGAGTAGTCTGGGCTTCCCAGGTGGCAGCTTGGGACGTCTTGGAACAGGCTGGCACGGGATGTTTATTTGTAGGCCTCTTAGGCCATAATTTGGATCTTGTTGTTAGAACTATATTTGCTTTCCGCTTGATGTAATGATGGGTCTGCGACCTCTGATTGTGATATTTGCTATCTTTCTCAATTATATGAGTTGAGCTATGATCTCTTTGTGTCGTAGAGTCTGTGATGTGCCAGTTGTTCCGCAGTCTTGGTCTCTTTGTTATACGTGAAAGCGATGTCTGAGCTTATGGCATGATCGAGGTGTTGTGTGCCGATGATGTATTCCGAGCACGCCTGCCAATGTGTTTTGGCCTGGGATTGGTAACCCCGGTAACCCTTGATTGTGTAGCATGATCCGTTGCACAACGTTTCACTGTACAACTCTGGGGTCAGGGCGCTACAAGTTGGTATCAGAGCAGGACTGCCTGTAGGAAACCCGTTCTACTGGTCGATGTCGAGTCTAGTGTTCGTGAAAAACTATTTTAACCTAAAAAGGAGTTGTGAAAACCATCTTAGGATTCTTTTTACTCCTTATCCAACTCGCTCTACTCTGAGTTATCTTACCTCTATTTTGATTTAGCGGTTCTTCTGCTCGTCTGGCGATTCAAGAAATTAGGTTCACGGGGTTGGTTCCTACCTTTAGTCTACTGGTTAGGTTGTTTTCGTTTCCAAAAACCGAAGTCAACTCCGTTGTTCTCACCCAATGAAGAAGAAGGTGCAAGATATCCGAAGCCTTGAAAACGTTTCGCACCTAATCGGGTATTCCTCTCTTTGGGTTATGGCCCATGGTCTTGAACCGAAGGTCCCGGATTGTACTGGAATTCTGGTGTATTGTTTCATGAGGGTTGTCACCCATGTGAGCCTTATGCTATTTGTGAGTCCCAGTACATGAAGCTGATCTTTAACCCAAGATCTTTCCCGTTGAATCCTGAAGTTAATTGTCAAACCCTACGTTAGGTTGGCCATGTTTGAAGTTAATCTTCAATTTGGTGGTTGTAGTCGTAATTGAAATGCGGCAACACACCTCTTCTCTGTCACGAGTTATAGCTGGTTATTCTGTCATGAAACCATCTGGATCACAACAAGTTTGCTCTTAGCGAGTTTCTATCAATGTTTGTGTTTCCCTCCAATAACCCTTGTTGGTAAAACCCTTTCAGCACGAGTTGTTGGAAGAGTGCCAATTTGTGCTTCTGCAACATCTTGGGATTTCTCCTGAGCATGTGTCTTACTCCTGAATTGCTGTCCGACCTTTATCTGTCAGTTGACAGTCAAGTGTTATCGTGCATTGGTGTGTTCCGATGCATGTTACCCTTGCGGTCCGTCAATACATTCCACGTCGGGATGTTAGGAGAAACAAACTCCGGTACCATGTCCATTCTCGGACCAGGTCAAAGTATTGTAATCCGCAGAATAAGATGCTTGTCTAGCTTTTGTTCTGTTCAACCTTGGAGTGTCACACTCTTTTATATCCATAGGTCGTGCTTAGTCTCATGACGTACTTGATGAAGTGATGCTCTTACCCTTCCATATCCATCTACCTCCGAGCTACCCGGGCTCGAGATTGTTGAGGATGCATAGTGAGGTGGTAATCGGATATTCTTAGCAAATGATATTGCTTTGACATCCAAGGACTTTGATGGCGCTCTTAGCATCATTGGTAATCTGATCATCAAGCCGAGTTGACCGTGCTGCCAAGTCCATTGTTCAGGTGCACACCTTCAGTCAATAAGTTAGATTTGTGTCGAAACTCTTAAGATCACAGCGATTCGCATGGAAAAGCAATTTTCCTCTCGCAAACTAGCTAGTGTTCTGGAGCTTGACGCTGTAGTCAAATCTTGAGAATACTTACCTCTCGTTAACTGTTGTAACTCCTCCCTCGGACATGTCAAGTCTGAAATATCCGCACGCTTAACCAAATCTGAATCTCAAGCAGAAATGGTGGTTGGTGTTTCTTAAGAGTATGACATAGGCCTTGTGTGAATCCAGCATGTTTGAGGTGGTGGTTGCCCTACTTAACTGGAAGGTCTATTGTGATATCCTCTTGCCTTTCGTAAAATCAAACCACTCTCCATGAGGATATTGTGCGACTTATTCTAGAAGTTGCCCTTATGGTCTCTTTGCAACCTTACAGGTCCGACCTCCACTCGATGACCTATTGAAGGCTTTTCCGAAGCCTGATTGTGGTATCTAGAACATCGAGGAGAACATTTACGTGGTGTTGCTAAAAATGTCTCGCGGTCGTTTCTCCTATCCTCTGCTCGACCTTTGTATGGTCAAGTGGTTCCTAGTTTTCCCCAAGGGCTTATGGTCTTGTGCAAAGTTCATATTTCCAACCCTTGGAGAAAACTTGTCTATCACCTTGAACTATCTTCTGACTTTTTCGTCAGCACGTCATGCTTGCTACCTTACTCCCTGCAACAAGGAGGATCATCGTGGGATCAAGAAGATCATAGAAGTTAAGGGTTGTCATGTTTCCCTACTCTCCCTCTTCCTACTCTAGGAATCTCGGGGCGAGATTCTTGTAAGGGGGATAGAATTGTAACAGCCCAGATTTGGTACCCTAAAATATGGGCCAAATTTTCACTTTTTGCTTTCCATTGCATCATGGCATACATATTTAAATTGCTAAGTTAAATATTGCAAACGATGGAAATCATTAAAAGGAAGCAAAGCACTTCCAAAAAAAAATCCCTAACCAAATGCAATTGCTCAAATTGACAACACAACATATTCTTGAGTTTCCATATTTGTCCAGGAAGTTCCAAGAATGCATGTCATAATGATTTGGGCAAAGTCAAATTTTACCAAACAATTAAATAAATTGGGACTTCAAATTTGAGTTAAACCAATTCCTATTTTCGAACCCAAGTTAAACCTTCCCAAAAATTTCATACTAAAATCATGGGGAGCTTCAATATTATTGTGAGAGCCTCCATGAATATTTTCCTTATTTTTGAAGATGCTTAATTGCTCCAATTAAATACATTTTGGAAATTATTAAATTTTGCCTTATTTAGCTCTATGAACAAATATTGCTCAAATCTTTTATTTTGGCCACACCAACTTTTGTGGAGGTGCTAAATGTTATGGGGAGCCTCTGTGAATTTTTCCAGAATTTTTGAAAATGTTTAAAGGGTTCAATTTAAATCCTTAATATGCAGCTGGACCTGTTTGCAATAAACTTTAAAGCTGGCAGGGGGTTATGCGCAAAGTGGCATCTCCTCCCCTGTTCACAGCACGGGCGGCATGGCACCATGCCGCCATGTCCCTCGCGCCATGCTCGACGATGCCGGCCCCCCCTCCTGCCGCAAGTGGATATGGAGCCCCCCTGCTGCTCTCCTCCTCCTCCTCTGCTTTCCCTCTCTCCCTGCTCCCTGCTCTCTCTCTTCCCAAACCCTAGCCGTGCTCCGCGTGCACCGCCGGCCGCCGCACCTCCCCGTCGAATCCGGCCGTCCCGAGGCCAGCAGACGCCGCTGCCAGCTCCGCCTTGAGCTCCTCTCCCTCCTCGTCGACGGAGCCGTGATGGGAGGCCTCACCGCCGACGGAATCGTCCTCGTTCCCTCACCGCGGCCGCCACTCGCCGCTCTCGTCCTCGCCGGAATCCGGCCGCTGTGGTCATCCCCGGCCGCACCGAGCCATCTCACGCATCTAGGGTGAGCCCCATCGTCCTCCTGGACATCTTCTCCCCCTCCCCCGTGCTCTGTACTGTCGCCTCGCCGTGCACCGCCGCCTGCCGCCGTGGCCATGAGCGCCGGCGAGTCTCCGGTGACCTTATAGTCCAACCCGCCGCTCCCCCGTGCTCCACTCCTTCTCCTCTACCTAGTGCCGCACTTCCCCGCGTCCAATTTCGCACGGAATCGACGGATTTTTTATCGACCTGCTGCTGCCGCCCCTGTGACGTGGGATGACGTCATCGTGTTCTTCATTTTGAAATTTCCAGATTTTTAACAGAGAGTTAAATTTGTGCAATATCTTGTAATTCATAATTCCAAACTAAAAGTGCTATATATGAAAGTTGTTCAGAAAAATAAGCTCTATCTGTTAGTGTCAATGTCATGATCAAATAATTATTTTTTATTGCTAAAATTAGTTAAATTTATAAAATGGCAGAATATATTTGAAAATTGGAAATTGCATAACTTGATATTTAATTATCCAAAAATCATGAGTGAGCTATCAAAATGTTTAGAATTTCATAACCTTTCCAAATATGTATCTCTCACCTGCTAATGAAATTCAAATTTGAATTTAAATTGTGAAATGCAAATCATCTGTGAGTTATTCAAATTTTGGAAATTAATATCTAGAGTTTTACATTTCAGAAAAATGCAAATAATATGTCATTTTGCTCAGGAGAGAAATGCCTATCAGTTAGTGCCATTGGTTAGATTATTTGGTCAAGTTAAATTGCCCATATTTAATAATTACAGAAATGGCAGAAATGAGTGGAAATTTATAAAATCTATAACTTTATGAATATTGCTCCAAAAATTATAATTGAGATCTTAAAATGTTCCGGAAAACAACATCTAAATGTTAGTTCCATTTACATGCAATAATGAACATTTAAATTGTTGTTTAATTAAAATTATTAAAATGGCAGATTTAATTCCAATTTTAGAAATCCATAACTTGAGTTTGGTTTACTCAAAAATTATGTTTAATAGCTCAAAATGTTCAGTATGTAATGAACTACAAGTTTATATCTTTTTTTGAGGCTTGTAGATTTAATTTTGGTGCTGTTCTTAAAAATAAATGAAATGGCAGAATTAAATCAAATATTGGAAATGTCATAACTTGTTAAATATTAACTCAAAAATTGCAAATGATATACCAAAATGATCAGTGGATTAATATCTATCAAATAATGTCAATTTCATGCATTTAGGACCCATATTTCAGTACTGGACATTTTGGTTAATAATGCAATTCACTAAGTTAAATATGGAGTGTTGACCCGTTAATTGCTATATTTATTTTAGGGGTTCCATTTAACTTGTGGGACATGCCCAATACCTTTTCAATACATAATATGACCATATCATCATGATTGTGCATTGCACCTTGTATTCGTGTTATTTATTTCGTTTCCGCTATTTTTGTGTTTCGTTAGATTCCGGAGTCGAGGTTTCACCACAATACCTTGACGATCAACGCGCCCAGTACTATCAGCAAGGCAAGAACTAACCTAACCTTCTTGGCATCTAGCATCCTATTGTTTTGCAAACTTATTTTATCCACCAGAATATTGCATGCGATTCAACTGTCTCTTTTGATCAAGATTTAGAGTATCCTACAAATGCATGTCTTCCCCGAACCATCACATGCTTCCCCCTCCTATGAACCATAGGTTTGATGTGTTGGCCGGAGACAAAGATATAATGGTTGTATTTATATGCTTAGCTATGCTTAGCCATGCTTAGTCGTATGCTAGTTATGTCCGTTGATTAAATTCCATATTGATGATGTTGATGGAATGATTTGGGCATGGTGGATATATGTGATGCTTAATTAAGTTGCTAAGAAGGCTGGGATGAGTTTCCATCGGGGATGGTGTTTTGTCTCATTCCTGCCCCTAGGTGCGAGTTCTTGTCTCTAGAACCAAGACTAGCGTGCTTCCATTGGTGGGGGTATGGGCTCCTTACTAACTGAATAACTTGTGCGGGCGTATCCAAGGGTCCTCTAGTTTGCTATTTCCATTTGCCGTGTGTGTGAGTGGAAAAAGAAATGATGAGGATGGTGGTGTTTAGGACGTGGCGATGGGGCAGGGGCTGAGGCTGGGTAAACTTGCCCTGTGGCCACAGATGACTCTTGGATAGTCTCACGCGAGGTAAAGGTTTAACCGCGCCTGCTTGCCGGCCTTCCCCAGAAGAGGGCCAACTAGGTGAGCCGGACGGTACCAATGGGTAAATTAGTACACCCCTGCAGGGTTTAATCTTTTCGAAAAGCCGTGTCCGCGGTTATGGACGACTTGGGAACGGACTACGAGATCATAGAGAACATTAACTTAATTGATATGGCAGCTAGAGGTTGCATTTCAAAGTGTGATAAAAGGTTCATTTCCTCGAGGGTGATTCGAGGGAGTGCCTTGGTGGAGACGAGTGATGTTTTGGCTACAAGTAGGTTCGATGAGAACCGAAGATGAAAGTTTACTCTCTTATCCCTTTTCGGAAAACATTCTGAGTAGACGGTGCAATAGGTCTTTATGTCTTTTAAAAAGGAAAACTAGCTTTATGCAAAATCAGCTACCTTATACAGCATTAGAGCCTCCGTCAGCATCGGGCCTATATCGCCCTACTAATTCTTGCGAGTATGTCGTACTCAGCCTTGCTTTGTTGATTATTATTTGTTTCAGAGGAGGACGTCACCGAACTGGAAGGTGGGTTCTTTATTGACATCGATGAGTAGTCTGGGCTTCCCAGGTGGCAGCTTGGGACGTCTTGGAACAGGCTGGCACGGGATGTTTATTTGTAGGCCTCTTAGGCCATAATTTGGATCTTGTTGTTAGAAACTATATTTGCTTTCCGCTTGATGTAATGATGGGTCTGCGACCTCTGATTGTGATATTTGCTATCTTTCTCAATTATATGAGTTGAGCTATGATCTCTTTGTGTCGTAGAGTCTGTGATGTGCCAGTTGTTCCGCAGTCTTGGTCTCTTTGTTATACGTGAAAGCGATGTCTGAGCTTATGGCATGATCGAGGTGTTGTGTGCCGATGATGTATTCCGAGCATGCCTGCCAATGTGTTTTGGCCTGGGATTGGTAACCCCGGTAACCCTTGATTGTGTAGCATGATCGGTTGCACAACGTTTCACTGTACAACTCTGGGGTCAGGGCGCTACAAGTTGGTATCAGAGCAGGACTGCCTGTAGGAAACCCGTTCTACTGGTCGATGTCGAGTCTAGTGTTCGTGAAAAACTATTTTAACCTAAAAAGGAGTTGTGAAAACCATCTTAGGATTCTTTTTACTCCTTATCCAACTCGCTCTACTCTGAGTTATCTTACCTCTATTTTGATTTAGCGGTTCTTCTGCTCGTCTGGCGATTCAAGAAATTAGGTTCACGGGGTTGGTTCCTACCTTTAGTCTACTGGTTAGGTTGTTTTCGTTTCCAAAAACCGAAGTCAACTCCGTTGTTCTCACCCAATGAAGAAGAAGGTGCAAGATATCCGAAGCCTGGAAAACGTTTCGCACCTAATCGGGTATTCCTCTCTTTGGGTTATGGCCCATGGTCTTGAACCGAAGGTCCCGGATTGTACTGGAATTTTGGTGTATTGTTTCATGAGGGTTGTCACCCATGTGAGCCTTATGCTATTTGTGAGTCCCAGTACATGAAGCTGATCTTTAACCCAAGATCTTTCCCGTTGAATCCTGAAGTTAATTGTCAAACCCTACGTTAGGTTGGCCATGTTTGAAGTTAATCTTCAATTTGGTGGTTGTAGTCGTAATTGAAATGCGGCAACACACCTCTTCTCTGTCACGAGTTATAGCTGGTTATTCTGTCATGAAACCATCTGGATCACAACAAGTTTGCTCTTAGCGAGTTTCTATCAATGTTTGTGTTTCCCTCCAATAACCCTTGTTGGTAAAACCCTTTCAGCACGAGTTGTTGGAAGAGTGCCAATTTGTGCTTCTGCAACATCTTGGGATTTCTCCTGAGCATGTGTCTTACTCCTGAATTGCTGTCCGACCTTTATCTGTCAGTTGACAGTCAAGTGTTATCGTGCATTGGTGTGTTCCGATGCATGTTACCCTTGCGGTCCGTCAATACATTCCACGTCGGGATGTTAGGAGAAACAAACTCCGGTACCATGTCCATTCTCGGACCAGGTCAAAGTATTGTAATCCGCAGAATAAGATGCTTGTCTAGCTTTTGTTCTGTTCAACCTTGGAGTGTCACACTCTTTTATATCCAGAGGTCGTGCTTAGTCTCATGACGTACTTGATGAAGTGATGCTCTTACCCTTCCATATCCATCTACCTCCGAGCTACCCGGGCTCGAGATTGTTGAGGATGCATAGTGAGGTGGTAATCGGATATTCTTAGCAAATGATATTGCTTTGACATCCAAGGACTTTGATGGCGCTCTTAGCATCATTGGTAATCTGATCATCAAGCCGAGTTGACCGTGCTGCCAAGTCCATTGTTCAGGTGCACACCTTCAGTCAATAAGTTAGATTTGTGTCGAAACTCTTAAGATCACAGCGATTCGCATGGAAAAGCAATTTTCCTCTCGCAAACTAGCTAGTGTTCTGGAGCTTGACGCTGTAGTCAAATCTTGAGAATACTTACCTCTCGTTAACTGTTGTAACTCCTCCCTCGGACATGTCAAGTCTGAAATATCCGCACGCTTAACCAAATCTGAATCTCAAGCAGAAATGGTGGTTGGTGTTTCTTAAGAGTATGACATAGGCCTTGTGTGAATCCAGCAAGTTTGAGGTGGTGGTTGCCCTACTTAACTGGAAGGTCTATTGTGATATCCTCTTGCCTTTCGTAAAATCAAACCACTCTCCATGAGGATATTGTGCGACTTATTCTAGAAGTTGCCCTTATGGTCTCTTTGCAACCTTACAGGTCCGACCTCCACTCGATGACCTATTGAAGGCTTTTCCGAAGCCTGATTGTGGTATCTAGAACATCGAGGAGAACATTTACGTGGTGTTGCTAAAAATGTCTCGCGGTCGTTTCTCCTATCCTCTGCTCGACCTTTGTATGGTCAAGTGGTTCCTAGTTTTCCCCAAGGGCTTATGGTCTTGTGCAAAGTTCATATTTCCAACCCTTGGAGAAAACTTGTCTATCACCTTGAACTATCTTCTGACTTTTTCGTCAGCACGTCATGCTTGCTACCTTACTCCCTGCAACAAGGAGGATCATCGTGGGATCAAGAAGATCATAGAAGTTAAGGGTTGTCATGTTTCCCTACTCTCCCTCTTCCTACTCTAGGAATCTCGAGGCGAGATTCTTGTAAGGGGGATAGAATTGTAACAGCCCAGATTTGGTACCCTAAAATATGGGCCAAATTTTCACTTTTTGCTTTCCATTGCATCATGGCATACATATTTAAATTGCTAAGTTAAATATTGCAAACGATGGAAATCATTAAAAGGAAGCAAAGCACTTCCAAAAAAAAAATCCCTAACCAAATGCAATCGCTCAAATTGACAACACAACATATTCTTGAGTTTCCATATTTGTCCAGGAAGTTCCAAGAATGCATGTCATAATGATTTGGGCAAAGTCAAATTTTACCAAACAATTAAATAAATTGGGACTTCAAATTTGAGTTAAACCAATTCCTATTTTCGAACCCAAGTTAAACCTTCCCAAAAATTTCATACTAAAATCATGGGGAGCTTCAATATTATTGTGAGAGCCTCCATGAATATTTTCCTTATTTTTGAAGATGCTTAATTGCTCCAATTAAATACATTTTGGAAATTATTAAATTTTGCCTTATTTAGCTCTATGAACAAATATTGCTCAAATCTTTTATTTTGGCCACACCAACTTTTGTGGAGGTGCTAAATGTTATGGGGAGCCTCTGTGAATTTTCCCAGAATTTTTGAAAATGTTTAAAGGGTTCAATTTAAATCCTTAATATGCAGCTGGACCTGTTTGCAATAAACTTTAAAGCTGGCCGGGGGTTATGCGCAAAGTGGCATCTCCTCCCCTGTTCACAGCACGGGCGGCATGGCACCATGCCGCCATGTCCCTCGCGCCATGCTCGACGATGCCGGCCCCCCTCCTGCCGCAAGTGGATATGGAGCCCCCCTGTTGCTCTCCTCCTCCTCTGCTTTCCCTCTCTCCCTGCTCCCTGCTCTCTCTCTTCCCAAACCCTAGCCGTGCTCCGCGTGCACCGCCGGCCGCCGCACCTCCCCGTCGAATCCGGCCGTCCCGAGGCCAGCAGACGCCGCTGCCAGCTCCGCCTTGAGCTCCTCTCCCTCCTCGTCAACGGAGCCGTGATGGGAGGCCTCACCGCCGACGGAATCGTCCTCGTTCCCTCACCGCGGCCGCCACTCGCCGCTCTCGTCCTCGCCGGAATCCGGCCGCTGTGGTCATCCCCGGCCGCACCGAGCCATCTCACGCGTCTAGGGTGAGCCCCATCGTCCTCCTGGACATCTTCGCCCCCTCCCCCGTGCTCTGTACTGTCGCCTCGCCGTGCACCGCCGCCTGCCGCCGTGGCCATGAGCGCCGGCGAGTCTCCGGTGACCTTATGGTCCAACCCGCCGCTCCCCCGTGCTCCACTCCTTCTCCTCTACCTAGTGCCGCACTTCCCCGCGTCCAATTTCGCACGGAATCGACGGA
This sequence comes from Puccinellia tenuiflora, assembly GCA_012064385.1. NCBI lineage: Eukaryota > Viridiplantae > Streptophyta > Magnoliopsida > Poales > Poaceae > Puccinellia > Puccinellia tenuiflora. Next base: position 1,843,525 of record QRDG01000054.1, read on the forward strand.
TTTTTGATCGACCTGCTGCTGCCGCCCCTGTGACGTGGGATGACGTCATCGTGTTCTTCATTTTGAAATTTCCAGATTTTTAACAGACAGTTAAATTTGTGCAATATCTTGTAATTCATAATTGCAAACTAAAAGTGCTATATATGAAAGTTGTTCAGAAAAATAAGCTCTATCTGTTAGTGTCAATGTCATGATCAAATAATTATTTTTTATTGCTAAAATTAGTTAAATTTATAAAATGGCAGAATATATTTGAAAATTGGAAATTGCATAACTTGATATTTAATTATGCAAAAATCATGAGTGAGCTATCAAAATGTTTAGAATTTCATAACCTTTCCAAATATGTATCTCTCACCTGCTAATGAAATTCAAAATTTGAATTTAAATTGTGAAATGCAAATCATCTGTGAGTTATTCAAATTTTGGAAATTAATATCTAGAGTTTTACATTTCAGAAAAATGCAATTAATATGTCATTTTGCTCAGGAGAGAAATGCCTATCAGTTAGTGCCGTTGGTTAGATTATTTGGTCAAGTTAAATTGCCCATATTTAATAATTACAGAAATGGCAGAAATGAGTGGAAATTTATAAAATCTATAACTTTATGAATATTGCTCCAAAAATTATAATTGAGATCTTAAAATGTTCAGGAAAACAACATCTAAATGTTAGTTCCATTTACATGCAATAATGAACATTTAAATTGCTGTTTAATTAAAATTATTAAAATGGCAGATTTAATTCCAATTTTAGAAATCCATAACTTGAGTTTGGTTTACTCAAAAATTATGTTTAATAGCTCAAAATGTTCAGTAAGTAATGAACTACAAGTTTATATCTTTTTTTGAGGCTTGTAGATTTAATTTTGGTGCTGTTCTTAAAAATAAATGAAATGGCAGAATTAAATCAAATATTGGAAATGTCATTACTTGTTAAATATTAACTCAAAAATTGCAAATGATATACCAAAATGATCAGTGGATTAATATCTATCAAATAATGTCAATTTCATGCATTTAGGACCCATATTTCAGTACTGGACATTTTGGTTAATAATGCAATTCACTAAGTTAAATATGGAGTGTTGACCCGTTAATTGCTATATTTATTTTAGGGGTTCCATTTAACTTGTGGGACATACCCAATACCTTTTCAATGCATAATATGACCATATCATCATGATTGTGCATTGCACCTTGTATTCGTGTTATTTATTTCGTTTCCGCTATTTTTGTGTTTCGTTAGATTCCGGAGTCGAGGTTTCACCACAATACCTCGACGATCAACGCGCCCAGTACTATCAGCAAGGAAAGAACTAACCTAACCTTCTTGGCATCTAGCATCCTATTGTTTGGCAAACTTATTTTATCCACCAGAATATTGCATGCGATTCAACTGTCTCTTTTGATCAAGATTTAGAGTATCCTACAAATGCATGTCTTCCCCGAACCATCACATGCTTCCCCCTCCTATGAACCATAGGTTTGATGTGTTGGCCGGAGACAAAGATATAATGGTTGTATTTATATGCTTAGCTATGCTTAGCCATGCTTAGTCGTATGCTAGTTATGTCCGTTGATTAAATTCCATATTGATGATGTTGATGGAATGATTCGGGCATGGTGGATATATGTGATGCTTAATTAAATTGCTAAGAAGGCTGGGATGAGTTGCCATCGGGGATGGTGTTTTGTCTCGTTCCTGCCCCTAGGTGCGAGTTCTTGTCTCTAGAACCAAGACTAGCGTGCTTCCATTGGTGGGGGTATGGGCTCCTTACTAACTGAATAACTTGTGCGGGCGTATCCAAGGGTCCTCTAGTTTGCTATTTCCATTTGCCGTGTGTGTGAGCGGAAAAAGAAATGATGAGGATGGTGGTGTTTAGGACGTGGCGATGGGGCAGGGGCTGAGGCTGGGTAAACTTGCCCTGTGGCCACAGATGACTCTTGGATAGTCTCACGCGAGGTAAAGGTTTAACCGCGCCTGCTTGCCGGCCTTCCCCGGAAGAGGGCCAACTAGGTGAGCCGGACGGTACCAATGGGTAAATTAGTACACCCCTGCAGGGTTTAATCTTTTCGAAAAGCCGTGTCCGCGGTTATGGACGACTTGGGAACGGACTACGAGATCATAGAGAACATTAACTTAATTGATATGGCAGCTAGAGGTTGCATTTCAAAGTGTGATAAAAGGTTCATTTCCTCGAGGGTGATTCGAGGGAGTGCCTTGGTGGAGACGAGTGATGTTTTGGCTACAAGTAGGTTCGATGAGAACCGAAGATGAAAGTTTACTCTCTTATCCCTTTTCGGAAAACATTCTGAGTAGACGGTGCAATGGGTCTTTATGTCTTTTAAAAAGGAAAACTAGCTTTATGCAAAATCAGCTACCTTATACAGCATTACAGCCTCCGTCAGCATCGGGCCTATATCGCCCTACTAATTCTTGCGAGTACGTCGTACTCAGCCTTGCTTTGTTGATTATTATTTGTTTCAGAGGAGGACGTCACCGAACTGGAAGGTGGGTTCTTTATTGACATCGACGAGTAGTCTAGGGTTCCCAGGTGGCAGCTTGGGACGTCTTGGAATAGGCTGGCACGGGATGTTTATTTGTAGGCCTCTTAGGCCATAATTTGGATCTTGTTGTTAGACAACTATATTTGCTTTCCGCTTGATGTAATGATGGGTCTGCGACCTCTGATTGTGATATTTGCTATCTTTCTCAATTATATGAGTTGAACTATGATCTCTTTGTGTCGTAGAGTCTGTGATGTGCCAGTTGTTCCGCAGTCTTGGTCTCTTTGTTATACGTGAAAGCGATGTCCGAGCTTATGGCATGATCGAGGTGTTGTGTGCCGATGATGTATTCCGAGCACGCCTGCCAATGTGTTTTGGCCTGGGATTGGTAACCCCGGTAACCCTTGATTGTGTAGCATGATCGGTTGCACAACGTTTCACTGTATAACTCTGGGGTCAGGGCGCTACACCACCGGTCAGCGACAGAGGAGAAGAGAGAAGGAAGAGAGGGCCGGGTGCGGGGGTGGTTTGGGCTGATCCTGGGCCGGCTTGCTGGCTGGCTCGGGTGGCCTCTTCCATATATATATTTTTTTAACCTTTTCTTTTGCTAAAAACAGAAATCAACATATCTTTCAAAATAGAAATTCAAATTGGTTCAAACCAATTTGAATAATTTTTTAAAAATACCCTTTATCAAACTAAAATATTTGGGATCATCTTTGCACAACTTTATTTACCAAAATACCCTTGGGCACAAAAAGGTAATTGTTGCTATTTCCCAACTTTTGGAAAATTTTGTAAAAATACTTTTTAGACAGCTTATTCAAGATACAATATTATGGCACTAGTCTTGCCATCAAATAAAATTAAAATATTTAAAATATTGACTAGGGTTACTTTGCACCCTCTATGTCAATTAATAAAGTATATTTTAAATTTTGAAATCTTTTACTATTTCAAGCAAATTAAATGCAACAAACACATGATGCTGATGGATGCCATGCATGATTTTGAGTTTTAAAACAAAACAACAAAAAGATTTTGATCCCTCCGAATTTTCAAAAATTTGAAAATCTTGGGATGTTATAGTCGGGGCCCGGGACCTCCATGCCTGCTTCCGGGTCGAGGGGGCCCCGGAGGGTCCCCGAGTCCTTTGCCTTGGTTGTCGATGCCGTGTGCGCCGGGGCGCCGTGGGGCAGATGGGGGGGCCATCTGCCAGTCTTGTGCCTTGGCCTTGAGTGCCTCCTTGGTGGGCCCATGTGCGATGGACCCACTTTGACCGCATCAGGGGAACCCCATGTTCCACTGTTGCGACAGGCTTGTATTCTTCTTCTTCTTCTTCTTCTTCTTCTTCTTCTTCTTCTTTCTCCATCTCCTCCTCACAGTCTTCATCATCGGAGTAGTCCTTCCTCTTCCTATTCCTCCTCCATATGGACGTGGGGCTGTTGCCCTCGAGTTCATCATCATCATCGTCCATGGAGGAGCATTGGTACGAGTCTCCCGAAGACATTGCTAAAACCTGACAGGCAGAAACAGCAAAAACAAAGATTGCTCGAAAACGCTCGGTGCGAGATTAGATCGATGGAAGGGGGTATATATTGAAGGTTTTTAGGTCAAGACAAAGCGTCGGAGTTGAAAACGAGACAAAACGGGACTCCGAGGGGCAAAAGGAGTGGGCCACGCGGCCAAAGAATCTAGCTGCATGGGACCCCCTCTTTTCCTCCTTGGGGCTCCGTTCCTTCCAAGTTTCTTGTCCCACATGTTAATTTCCATAAGAAATGACTTCCATAAAATTTCACGCAATTCCGAGAAACTTCCCAATACAAAAGTTACCAATTATTGATTTTGGGTTGCTAAAACTGCGAAATTTTTCGCAATTACCTCCTGTGTCTTTAAATTCAACTCCTCCACCTTTCCGATGAAGCTCCTTTCTGCAATATCATGTTTAAGGCGTTGTCCATTGACTACATGAGGTTTACCTTTCATATCACTGTGAAGACGGATAGCTACTAAATGGTACACTTCCTGTATGACTAATGGTCCCTGCCACTTTGAAACTAACTTTCCTGCAGAAAACTTGAAATGAGAGTTGTGTAATAAAACTTGATCCCCTACTTTGAATTCTTTCCTCTTAATTCTCTTGTCATGCCAAATCTTAACTTTTTCTTTAAACATTTTAGCATTTTCATAAGCTTCGTTCCTCCATTAATCTAGTAACTTTAAATCAAGAATTCTCTTCTCTCCCGCAGTTTTGAAATCAAAGTTCAATTGTTTAGTAGCCCATCTACCTTTATGCTCTAATTCAACAGGTAAATGACAAGCTTTTCCATAAACCATTTTATAAGGAGACATTCCCATAGGATTTTTAAAAGCGGTTCTATAAGCCCATAATGCATCATTAATTTTAAGTGGCCAATCAGACCTAGACTTATTCACTGTCTTTTCCAAAATGAGTTTAATTTCCCTGTTACTTAATTCAACTTGTCCACTTGTTTGAGGATGATAAGGAGATGCAACTCTATGATTAACATCATATTTTGCTAATGTTTTCCTAAGAATACCATGTATGAAATGAGAACCACCATCAGTAATTAAAAACCTAGGAACACCAAACCTGGGGAAGATGATGTCCTTCAGCATCTTCATTGACGTGGCATGATCTGCACTTTTGGTTGGAATTGCTTCCACCCACTTTGTAACATAATCCACTACAACCAAAATATGAGTATGCTTTGTCTTTGAAGCTGGGAAAGGTCCCATAAAGTCAAAACCCCACACATCAAATGGCTCAAGTGGTAAAGAGTAATTCATAGGCATTTCATTTCTCCTACCAATATTTCCTACTCTTTGACATTTATCACAAGATTTAACATATTCAGCGCAATCTTTAAATAGAGTAGGCCAATAAAAACCAGATTGTAATACCTTTGCACCTATACGATCTCCTGCATGATGCCCTCCATAAGGACTATCATGACAATCTCTTATAATAGCCTACTATTCATGCTCAGGTACACAACGTCTAATAATACCATCCACACTTTTCTTATAGAGGAAAGGATCATCCCAAAAATAATGTCTAAGATCATAAAAGAATTTCTTTCTTTGTTGATAAGTGAAGTGTGGAGGTAAAACTTTACCAACAATAAAATTTGCATAGTTGGCAAACCATGGAGATGCAACTTTAGCACTAGAAACATTAATATTTGCAAGTTGTTCATTAGCAAAACTATCATTAATAGGAATAGGATCATCAGGTATATTTTCCATTCTAGAAAGATGATCAGCTACTTGATTATCTTCCCCTTTTCTATCAACAGTGTGTAAATCAAATTCTTGCAATAAAAGTACCCATCTTATTAGTCTAGGCTTAGCATCTTTCTTATTCATTAAATATTTAATAGCAGAATGATCAGTATGTATTGTGACTTTGGAATCAGTAATATAAGGTCTAAATTTGTCACAAGCAAATAGCACTGCTAAAAATTCCTGTTTAGTTGTAGCATAATTCCTTTAAGCAGCATCAAGTGTTCTACTAGCATAATAAATAACATTAAGTTTCTTATCAACACGTTGGCCCAAAACAGCCCCAACTGCATAATCACTAGCATCAAACATAATTTCAAAAGGCAATTTCCAATCAGGAGGTTGAAATATAGGAGCACTTATTAAAGCATTCTTCAAAACATTAAAAGATTCAATACAATCATCATTAAAAGAGAAAGGAACGTCCGTTTGCAAAAGATTGGTTAGAGGTTTGGATATTTTGGAGAAATCTTTAATAAACCTACGGTAAAAACCTGCATGTCCAAGAAAACTTCTTATACCTTTGATGTCCCTTGGGTATGGCAGCTTTTCAATAGCTTCTATCTTTGCTGGGTCAACTTCTATTCCTCTTCCAGAAATCCGATGCCCAAGGACAATACCTTCAGTTACCATGAAGTGACACTTCTCCCAATTAAGAACTAAGTGTTGGTCTTCATAACGCTGCAAAACTTTGTTAAGGTTGAACAAGCAATTATCGAAGGAAGTACCATACACTGAGAAATCATCCATAAAAACTTCCATTATCTTTTCAATATAATTAGCAAATATATCATTCATGCATGTTTGAAAAGTAGCAGGAGCATTACACAAACCAAAAGGTATTCTCTATAAGCAATTGTACCATATGGGCAAGTAAAAGTGGTCTTTTCTTGATCATCTTTATGAACAGGAATTTGTGAGAAACCTAAAATGAAAGTTTACTATCTTATCCCCTTGTGAAAAACCTTCTGAGTAGTCAATGCCATGAGTCATTGTCTTTAAAAAGGAAAACTAGATTTATGCAAAACAACTACTATACAGCTTTGAAGCCAATCATCATTGGGCCTATATCGCCCTATTAACTTTGCGAGTACGTCGTACTCAGCCTTGCTTCGTTGATTATTATTGTTTCAGAGGAGGACGTCACCAACCAGGAAGGTGGGTTCTTTGTTGACATCGACGAGTAGTCTGGGTTCCCAGGTGGCAGCTTGGGATGTCACGGAACAGGCTGGCTAGGATATGTTATTGTAGGCCTCTTAGGCCATAATTTGGATCTTGTTGTTTAGACAACTAAATTTTCTTCCGCTTGTTATAATGTTGGGTCTGTGACCTCTGATGTGTAATTTGCTATCTTTCTCTTTATATGAGTTGAACTATGATCTCTTTGTGTCGTAGAGTCTGTGATGTGCCAGATGTTCCGCAGTCTTGATCTCTCTATTATGCATTGATAGCTATGCCAGTGATCATGGCATGATCGAGGTGTTGCGTTACCGATGATCCATTTCGAGAACGCCTGTCAAAGGTTTTGGCCAGGGAGTGGTAACCCCAGTAACCTTCGATTGTGTAGCATGGCCTGTGGTCTACATAGCATCTCTGTATAATTCCGGGGTTAGGGCGCTACACCTTAATGGCGGCAAGGTCAGACGGCATCTTTGCTGTCGGCTTCTTCTTCCATGAGGGCAGGGGCGTGCCGGCTCTGTCCTCGAAGGCGGCGAGCCCCTGCAGCCTGTTTGGAGGCGCCACATCCTTGCAGTAGAAAAAGGTGGACGCCCATCCTTTAGCCGAATCCACGATCGGCACCTGAGGGTGCCAATCTATGTCTCGGCCCGTGTTGAAGCTGATGGAGCCGGCAACCAACAGCTCCTTGTTGACTATCTGCCTCTTGACTCCGAAGCAGTGCTGGAAGAAATCTAACGTAGGAGCTAATCCTAAGTATCCTTGAAACAGCGCTACGAAGCCGGAGATATACAGGAGGCTGTTTGGTGTGATGTTATGGAGCTGGAGACCATAATGGTCCAGAATCTCTATCATGAAATCCGAGGGCGGTAAAGAAAACCCCCGGGCAACGTGGGAAAAAAGCAGTACCCGTTCGTCTTTGATGGGAGTCAGGGACGGGTCGCCGAAGGTAGATTGCCAAGTCGATGCAGACTCGGAAGATGGAGGAATGGTGCCATCTGCCGCCATTCCCATCAGCTCGCCTTCATCCACACCCGAGCATGCCCAGGTGTGGGTGGGGTTGCTGGCGGTGCCTTCATTGTCGCCGGCTTCCTCCTCTTCTTCTTCTTCTTCAATGGCCCTGGCTTCTTCGGCCACGTCGGCGGCGGTTGCGGAAGCCGAAGCAACTGTAGCCGCGGCTTCAGCTGCAGCTTGGGCGAGTGCGATTTAATTGCAGCCCGAGACCATAGCGGTGGAGTAGTTCATCACCACGGTGGAAGAGATTAGTGCAGCGGTGGAGGTCATACCGGTAGCGGCGGCGGCAGACAATGCCGCACCTCCCATCGGCAGCGCGGAGTCGAGCGGCGTCACGTCGATCGGGATGGGAGATGCAGGAGCACTAGTGGCCATGGAGCTTGGGGAGGCAGAGGATGAACTCGAGCTCGGGAGATGAGATCCGGAGGCAAAGGGAGCTAGGGTTGCAGCAAATGGAACGGTGGCCTCGGCGAAGATGAGGAGATCCGCTTTTATAGCAGAAGCACAGAGATTTGTGCAACGGCTCCGGAGCGAGATTTCCGCCACGCGTCACGAGATCGTGCCGTTATGAGGGGATCCTTCTCCCCGATGCCTCGTTTCTTACGCAGGAAAACGCAAACTAGCCCCCGCATTCAAAGATGTCGTTCAACTTGTTCTGCCAAGTCTGACGGACCTATCAAATCACTGGACACGTGTCGATAGGCACTCAAGTGTTTTTCCGACATTATAAGCCGGCATACAAGGATTGAAAAAGATGTTCGGCATGTCTTGAAGACTATAAGATTCTAGGAATGCTCCAAGTTGAACAACAGGTGTAGAATTTTCTGGACAACACATTGCCGGAAAACAAAAGCCAACCGCTGAAGAACTTGAAGCTTTCCGGGGGCTAATGTTGGGGATATGCCAAACAGGTACCATCACGGAAGTGCCTAAAGCCAGTGTACCAGGGTGGCCCATGGTGGTGGTAAGCCGGAATCCGGCTTACCGGGCGGCCCAGTACAATGAAGCGCAGGAAGCCCATCCGACTAAGGGAAGGTTCCAGAAGGCGGCCTACATTGACGTCGACTTAACGCCCAAGGCAAGGTCCAAGCCGGATTAGAGTAGAACTCTGTAACTTAGTTTGTTAGGTTGCTTCCTGTAGGCCCTAGGTCTGGACTCCTTTATAAGCCGGCCTAAGGGACGCCTCAGGGCATGCTCTAAGTTTCATTGCAATCGGCGCATATTGCCTTATAGTGAATTATAGCAGCACGTAGGGTTTCACCACTGTTGCGAGATCCGAAGCTAGGTAAACTCGTGCTCATCCCGTCACCGGAATTACCTAAATCTCCTACACCCACCTCTCTACCTAGCCGGATGGCACCCCTGTCCCGGCCAGATTTGACTATACCACGACAGGCACTGTGAAGATTCAACACAAGGGTCAAGTATCCTTCAAGATTGGATCCTATGAGGACACGGTGGAATGTGATGTGGCTCCTGTGTCGGTTTGCCACTTACTCCTTGGCCGCCCTTGGCAATTTGAAAAAGCCGCAACTCATGATGGGCAAACAAACTACTATAGCTTCAAATGGGACAACAAGCACCTCGTGCTTCACCCTATGAAGCCTAGTCAAATAACTGCCGACAACGCCAAGACAATCGCTCGTGCACAACAAGAGCAACCGTCAAGTGAGTTGAGTGGTGAGAGAGCGACCCACCTCCACGAGAGTGAGAGCCACAAGCCAATGTGAGTGAGAAAGGGAAGAGAGTGAGCCATGGTGTAGTCTTGTTAGCCACCAAGAGTGAGATGAGGGAAGTGAGAGCAAATCCATCCGCATTCCACTTTGTGCTCTTATGCAAGGGAGATGGCAAAGAAACTAATGACTTAACCAATGTTCCTCCGTCTATGTTGTCTATTTTGCAGGAATTCAAGGACGTCTTTCCAGACGAGCTACCTGTCGGACTACCTCCTCTATGAGGAATTGAGCACCACATCGATCTCATTCCTGGTGCACCTCTTCCCAATAGAGCTCCCTACCGCATGATACGTGTCAAATGTATCTATAATTTTTGTGTGGGGACCCCGGACTAGCTGTCCGAAATACCCGATTATGGTTCACACAATGATCCCATGATCAGTCTGTCGTTGCCCATAATCCGAATTGAATACCAAAGTTTACATCCCTTTCAGTACCGAATTAAAGTCTTACATAGTAGGTCACTTAGACCAAGTCTTACATAGGTGCCTTCAAGGGCCAAATCAAAAGCATTCAGCGGAAGCTACGTAGTAGACGTCCAACGCGTCCTAGCGACGACCGACAGGCAGTTGACTCACGAAGATCCCTAGTTCGCATAGAAGTCTCCATACTCCGCTTCAGCATAGTTCTCCTCGAGATCTGGCTAAGACAATAGCCAGGGACGAAACCAATATGAGTACAATGGGAATTGTACTCGCAAACTACTCCTCTACTGAGTATGCAGCAGTTTTGAGTTGTTTTCTACTACACTTTTAGTTATCTAGATATCTCTATATCTTTGTTGAAAAAGGTAAGAAGAGATTCACTACTATCTTTAGGGAGAATCACAATTTTATTATTCATCCAAACTCCTCCTTTTTCCCAATCACAACTCATCATGGTGCCTTTTACCTCCACAACTCATACCACTCCATTTGGTATAGTTGGGTAACAACATTTCCACTTTTCCACATTTTGCATATTTTTAGCAAAACTTAGCACATGGTCTAGCACAGCCTCCCAACTGTCCATATCCGAGGACTCGGCTATTCGAATAGTTTTATACCCTCTGCAGAGGTAGCACGCTTTTCCCACACCCATCCGGTAGCTCATCGTGTCTGCCACGTCCCGCCATACAAGGTGTATGCGAAGTTGAGCCACCGGCCATAGCCTTTCCTTTGCTCATGCTAGTATAGGACCCTGCCCTTACGAATTCACCATTCCTTCAACACCTAGTACAGGATCCCCCGTCGAGGAACCTAGATGTAAGGACTCGTAGTTTTGCCCGGCGAGTAATCTCTTCAATCCCGCAAGCCAACATATTGCCGGGACCCAGGTCAGGGGTTAGAGTCGCCATGCTCATCCCCTCATGCATAACGGAGCCGTCTCCGTCGATGAGGTATCCAGTACTAACACGAGCAAATTATATGACTACGCCCATTCCCATATTTGGGTAGATGTGGTCGCACGGGTTGTCGGCTGGTCGTCATAGTACTAGGACACAATGTGCAATTTTTTTATAAACATCACCATTCCATTTCTCCACTTCAATACCGACCATTCGGCATGTCATAAACAACTAGGTACTTTAAAAAGGAGTTTGGAATAAACCATATTTTTCCCATCCTATAGTTTTAAATATCTACTCTATAATTCTACATAGGGTGGCAAAATAGTTTTCATATCCTTTGTAAAAAAAAGGTTTTTTCAAAATCATTATCTCTACTTTGGAATATTGCATGTAATTAAACTAGAGATATGTAAATGCAAGCTCAGCGAAGTAGCTTGCCTTGCTCAACAAAGTGCTCGGGTTCCTGCTGTTCGGGGTAATCTCCTTCCTCGTAGACTCCGGCAACGTTCTCGTCTAAGCGATAAACAATACAAGCAAACAATCACTAAACTAAGCAATCAAGTATCACATCACAATCAACATAACATCACAATTAGCTACTGAACACACCAGGTAACACAATTTGGTTTCAAATTAATTTAATTAACAATTATTTAATTGGGTCATAATTATGGCAGAAACTAGGGTTTCATGTTTAATTGCACAACTTGGGTTCTTGTTGGTCACAAAAATATGAACTAAAATTCTATAGCTTTATTGATGTGTAGAAGACAACCTAATTGGATTTAATTCAATTTGAGTTATTAAACTCCCTGTATAAATGTTTTAATCCAGAAAGTCAATAATTTAGTTTTTGCTACAACTCAAGTTAATTGTATTCAAAAATTAAATCCTTTTAGGGTTAATTAGCATTGCTTAAATGTGAACTAACAAAATTGGTTTGAACTCATTTTGATTAGTAGAGTATCAGAAACAAACAAATTTAGATTCTGTACCTTCTCTGGTATTTTTAATATCATTATTTATCCATTAACCTAAATGGGGTGAAACCACTTTAGTTAGTTAGATAATTTTATAAGCTTTCCAGAACATTTTCATTTGCTATTTTTAGATTCCTAGATCTCGAGATATTGATTTTCAAATTTCTAACCAAATTTCTGACAGAGAAATTTACCTATTTTAAGTTTATCAATTAGCACATTTGTCATTTTGATTTTGAATCAGGGAATTACCCTACAAGATCATGGCCTGCATCAATGTGAAGATGGCATGTTGTACTTGCTACAAGATTTTAGTTTGCTATTTTTAGGCCTCTGGTTAATTAGTGATTTGCATGGGAAAAGGCTACGTTCTGTTATTGCAGGTGTTGAGCTAAACTGATTAGCTACTTTGTCCAATTTAAATCTTTTAGCCAGATTTTATTTCAGGGTTCAAACTACTTGCTCATGACAGTACACTAACCATACTAACATTCTGTGCTAAGAAGATCTCCTAAATAAAATTAGACAAATTAATATTAACAGAACAAAACAGATCTAATTATCTGTTTCAGAAACTTTTTCTGAAACAGACAGAACATAGCTACTTTGTCTACTTATTCCAGGATGCTAAACTAGTTATTTTGGAAATACAAAGAATGCATTTGAATCTACGAATCTAGATCTTTTCAACCATATCAAATTCATAATTTTTGGTGCAGTGGACTTTTCACAAATTGCTGGCAAAGTTAGCTAATCTAATCTGTTTTTCCCAGACTTAGCAGTTTTCAGAAACAGCCGAACCGGTACGCTGCCGTTGGATCTAGATCCAACGGCCCACGTTCAAATCACCGGGGCGACCTAAAATCGGCGGCGCCACCGCGCCGGCGGCACGGTGATGGATGGATGCTCACCTAGGGGGCTCGGGAGAGGGTGGAGAGGTTGCAGATCGGCGGCGGAGGCGAGGGGAAGATGCTAGGGCGAGTTGCAGGTGCTGGGGTGGTCTGGTTCGTCGGCGGTGAGCAGCTCCTCCTCCGCGGACACGGGATGTCGACAGGCGAGCTCCTGGCAGCGTCCCTGTGCAAAATACGGCGAGCATGTGAGCGTGCGGCGGCGGTGAGGCATGGCAGAGGTTAGGGAAAGAAAAGAGAGAGAGGGAGTGGCCGCACGGCCACGGATTGGTCATCGACCTCCTCGGCAGTGGCGGCGCTCCGAGGACGATGCAGGGCGGCAGCAGCTCTCCGGCAGCGATTCCGCCCTCCTGGCGGTGCACGAGAGAGGGTGGAGCAGTGGGGAGGGATAGTGGAGACGGGGGTGGCGTGGTGTGAGCGAATTCGAGCTCGGGGCGGCTCGGTTTAAATAGCCGATGGCCGGTCCATGGTGGACACGGCGCTGGGGCGGGGCAGCGGCCACGCGGGCTCGCCGTAGGGTTGGCGCGAGGGTGGCTACGGTGTCGGGGTGAAGTGGAGCAAGGGGGGGCTGCGTGGAGGCGAGCTGGGCGAGCTCGATGGTGGGGGACGGCCTCGGGAGCGTTTTGGCGGTGGATGGCACGCACGGGCGGCGCGTTCCCGGCGGTTTAGGGTTGCTGCTGGGCGTGGTGCAAGCGCGAGAGGGGGCAGACGTGGTGTAGGGTGCGGCGTCGGGGTAGCTAGGCCACGGGACGGTCTCCTGCATAGGGGCGGCACGGCGGCATGGCGACAGGAGCCGTGCTCCCTGGCGATGGCGACGATCAATGCGACGGCACGGATTGCTCCCGTGCCAAATTGAATCGCTGGGCAGGTCCGTGGGGTGAGGAGAGATGGTGTGGTGCAAGGAATCGAAGAACAAACGACTGAATCCATGGATTTGATCCTCAGTTCTTCGGTTTTGGGGAAGAACAGGGTGGTGCTCACCACCTGTTCGACCAAATGCCTCAACAAAATTTAATTTCGAATTTTTGAATTTGGTTTCCACATTTGGTCTCCTGTATATAAATGATGATTTTTGGTGCTATGATGGTATTTCTTTGATAAGTGCATCATAGCACATTTTGTGGTTAAAGATGATTAAAGAAGAAATAGAATTTTGGATTTTGAAATTTTGAAAATATATTTTTAAGAGGGAAAAGTTATTAGAACTAAGTGGGAGTGAGCACTATGTCACCCCACTGGTTTTTGATTTAAAAGAAAATATTTATTTCTCAATCAGAGAAATTGGTGTGGCACTCGTCCCATTATTTCATGTGGTGGTGTTGCTTTTATTTCTTTTCCTTTTTAGTCACACCTTTGCTTAGCAAGCACACACATCAAGCAACAAAATGCAAGCAAACACACATAAAGTAATTCAGAGTTTATAAAATGGGAGTTGCATATACATGCAAAATATCATGGTTGGCAATAGATAGGAGATAACATATAGATCTCCATACTTTTGGGAACACATAATTTTGGAAATACTTTTTCCTTCTCAACTAAAGGGTATTTTATTTGTTGCTGAAATCAAATATCATTGAAATAGACTTTGGCCAAAATAAGATTGGAAAAGATATATGGAATATACTCTTGTCATAACATGAGCACCAAGTTAAATATATTTTTACTTGGGCTGGGTTCTTGGATTAATATTTACTAGTCAAACAACATAAACAACAAGTCACACAAGGTCAAACAGAACAATATAAAGAGAAACACAATCATTAGTGAAGAAATTTCAAAAAGTTTTTGTTGGTTCTGAATTTTGGGTCTTGTTAATGGCCCACATTTTTGGAATTAATAATACTTATATTAATTCTGGGATGTTACATTTTGATTGCTCCATGCTATTTTTATGATGTTGTCACATGTTTTTACTATCATATTACATCATTTTTATGCATTTTGTTGGACAAACCTATTGACAAGATGCCCAGTGCCAGTTCCCTGTTTTTGTGCTGATTTTGTTGCAGAAAGTTACTTCTGGAAATATTCTCGGAATTGGACGAAAATTTACGATGATTTTTTATCCAGAAGGGCGACCTCGGGGGGGGGGGGACCCACAGGCCAGGGGCGGGTCCCACCCGCGGGTCTAAGGGGGGCCGTGGCCACAGCCCGCCTCTGCCCCTCGGGCACCCCCTCGGCCGCCTCCGATGGCTATAAAATCATCTCCGACGAAAAAACCCTAACACCCAGAGGATTTTCCTAAATATGATACAGAGCTCCGCCGCCATCGCCGACAAGTTTCGGGGGTTCAGAAGGTCCAGTTCCGGCACCCTGCTGGGACGGGGATCGACCGCCGGGGCCATCTCCATCAACACCGCTGCTTCCCGCGATGAGGAGGGAGTAGTCCCTCACCAGGGCTGAGGCTTATACAAGTAGCTATGTGGTTATCTCTCTTTCCCATGATGTGATCTTCGTTTGATCATGAGCTTTGTTAGTATAGTTGAATACATGATGTTTCCCTATGTATAATGGATATGATGTTGCTCAAGTGGTGTTATCTAGTATAATTTGCGGAGTCACCGTTGTGATCACGGTACCTCGGTGACAGTGTGGGTGCCGTGTGTGACTCTATGCATCAAGATTAGAGGGATCTTCATCATGAGTTTGTTCTTTATTATTGTTGGATTGAATAGATCATGAGGTTTCTTGATGCTTGTGTTATTGAAGAAAGAGACTATTCAAAAAATAGGTTGTGGTGTTTGTTAGTACTATCTTTGGATGCGGATAGTGACAGCATGAAGTTTCCATAGATGTGGAATACGAAAAGCGTGTTCTTATGAGAGCATCATTCAAATTATCATGCCTAGCTAAAAGGCTTAAAAGAAAAGCGCTTGTTGGGAGACAACCCATCTTTTACTTTCAGTTTGTTTTTGCTTTTCTTGAAGTCATGAAGTTTTTTCCTGTAGCAACTTCATTGTTTCTTTTTGTTTTGGTTTTTTGTGCCAAGTTTAGCCTCTAATGCATTGAAAGTGCGAGGTATTGTTTTGCTGTCCAGAAACAGATTTCTGTCCTTCACTGTTCGAAAATCGAGTAATTCCCTGAATCTTATCTTTTTCTGATATTTTTTGAAAGCAAGACTGATACTTTTATCTATCTTTCATTAGTTTTGAGTTTTCTTATTTGAGCTACAGAAGTACCTCGTAAAATTCAATCTTTACAGACTATTCAGTTTTTGACAGATTCAGCTTTTATTTTATATTCGTCTCTTTACTATCGTCAAATATGATACTCTTAAGGAGGAGTGCCACATTGAGGCTTAGTAAATAGTAGGTAATGCCAAATAAAGTTGTTTGCAATTTGTCTTGAGTTGAACACATGTGCATTTTAATTTATGAGCACCAACCCTCTAATCAGTTTATGAGAAGATTTGTGTGAATGGAGTTTTTAAGTTCCAAAGGTGAGGATAATGAAGAAATTGAAGATGGATCAGAGCTCAAGCTTGGGGATGCCCCATGGCACCCCCTCTGAATATCAAGAACCATCAAGCATCAAAGCTTGGGGATGCCCAAGGCATCCCCTCCTCTTCATCGACTATCATGAGGTCGTCTTCGTTGAACTAAGTTTTTATCACTTTACTTATTATGTGCTATGCTTGGAGCGTCTTTTTGCTTTCAGTTTTCTTTTGTTTGTTTGCTGGTCATGTCCATGTTGGATCCTAGCTTTATTTGTGTGGGAGAGAGACACGCTCCGCTTTTTCATTTGAATACTCCTTTGCTTCGCTTATATCTTGTTGAGTATTCTTAGCTACTGTTTGTTTGCTAGTAAGTTCTCGATTTTAACTTCTATCTTGTTTAGAGCTGCTAGTTGTTGTTGTTAGACTCTCTTGATCTTCACTTATATTTGTTAGAGAGTTGTTTTGGTTGCTTGGTTGATTTGTTAGAGCGATAAAATGCTATGCATGTGGTAGTGGTATGAAATAGAAAAAAACCTGCATAGTCTTGTAGATCACTATGTGGATAATTTGATACTCTTCAATTGTTTTGAGGCATTAAAATAACTAATGGTTAAAATGTTTTGGTTAACGGTGTTAGAGTTGATAAGTGGAGACGTGTTAGTAGAGTGTGGAGCCGTATCTTTCTTAACTAAAAACAACCTAAGTCAACAATGTTTTTGCATCATGAATTATGCTCAGTTGAAAAGAAGTTCCTAGTGGATAGTTAATGCAACGGTCGGGGAAGCGAACGGGGCACTTGTGTCGCCGCCACGATCCCTCTCGGGGTGTTTCTAACAATTTATGGAACATTCAAATTGCTATTTGTTTGCAATATACGAAATGCATTGTTGAGTTTTGGTTTTTGGAACTTCCACTTCTATATTTTGCTAGCCTCTTCGGTGCTGCGCAATGCCCTATCTCACATTAAGATTGGTGCATACTTCGCCAGTACATCCAACCCTGTGGGAGAACTTCATCTTGTTCTCCTACACATAAGCCAATTATTTCCCTCAAAACAACCACCATACCTACCTATC
Source organism: Puccinellia tenuiflora (assembly GCA_012064385.1). Taxonomy (NCBI): domain Eukaryota; kingdom Viridiplantae; phylum Streptophyta; class Magnoliopsida; order Poales; family Poaceae; genus Puccinellia; species Puccinellia tenuiflora. The sequence continues at coordinate 1,861,001 of QRDG01000054.1, forward strand.
ACGGCATTTCCATAGCCGTTCCGAGATACATTGCCATGCAACATCCATCATTACATCATGACTTAATGTCATTCTTCATTACCATATAGTTTGCTTGATCATTGAGTTAGTGTGCTGCGTGGCTTGCCACATGTTCTACATTTTTTCCACACTACGCTCGATCATGCATACCTTCTTTTATACATCATGTATTAGTCTTATGAGTTATGAGTAACAAAAAGTGTGATGATCCATTTGTAATATAGAGTGTTGCTCCTACAGTGAGGTAAAAATAAAAAAAGAGAGAAAAATAAAAGAGCCCAAAAAGAGGCCAAATGAGAGAGCATTTAAAAGAGCCAAGGAGGCAACCAAAATCCAAAAAAATAAAAAAAAAGAGAGTGAGCATCACTACTATCCTTTTTACCACATTTGTGCTAGTTAGCACCTACACTTCATTGTAGATAGTTCTCATTTTGTTTTAGTAGTATAACTATGTGGGGAATTAACATTATAGAACTTGGCTTGTATATTCCAAGGATGAGCCTCCTCAAGTGAGCTCTAGGTCTGCATGAGCAAGCAAGTTGGATGCACCCCCACTAGTTCCATTGGAGAGCTTTCATACACTTATAGCTCTATGTGCATCCGTTGCATGGCAATCACTACTCCTCATATAGTGTCAACTACGGGACTTCCTTCTGTCTTGTGGTTACCCTCTCCACTGCTTGAGCCTTTCTTTTTGGCCTTCCAAACCTCCATCATTGTTCTCTTTGCCATAACATTTTGGTGCCAAAGCCACTTCTTACTTGCACAAGTTGAGTAGACTTCGAAACAGTTGCTTTGTGAAGGAGATGGATTAGGACACCTGACTCGAAATTGGCTATTTTCATGAACGACTACATGGATGCTTTGAAGAATGATTGATGCTTTACATTAGAGACATAATTTGCAATTCTTCTTTTTAAACCTTATGTATGGTTCCATGTCTCCAACGCACTTATTCATAAAAAGTTTCTAGCATTTGTTAGCTAGCGTATGTTAATCATTGTTTGCTTAATGTCAGCTATAGAAAATTGTTTTGGATCACCTTATTCACATCATGTGTTGTACATTACTATTTTGATCATAATTTTATTGGTTGCATGTCTCATAAAAAATTATTTTGTTGTCACTTACCTACTCGAGGACAAGTAGGAATTAAGCTTGGGGATGCTGATACGTGTCAAACATATCTATAATTTTTTATTGATCCATGCTAGTTTTGTGATGTTGTCACATGTTTTTACTATCATATTACATCATTTTTATGCATTTTTTTGGACTAACCTATTGACAAGATGCCCAGTGCTAGTTCCCTGTTTTTGTGCTGATTTTGTTGCAGAAAGTTACTTCTAGAAATATTCTCGGAATTGGACGAAAATTTACGACGATTTTTTATTGAAGAAATAAGGACCGGGGCCAGAAGGGAGACCCCGGGGGGACCCACAGGCCAGGGGCGGGTCCCACCCACGGGTCTAAGGGGGGCCGCGACCACAGCCCGCGTCTGCCCCTCGGGCACCCCCTCGGCTGCCTCCGACGCCTATAAAATCATCCCCGACGAAAAAACCCTAACCCCCGGAGGATTTTCCCAAATACGATACAGAGCTCTGCCGCCATCGCCGACTAGTTTCGGGGGTTCAGAAGGTCCTGTTCCGGCACCCTGCCGGGACGGGGATCGACCGCCGGGGCCATCTCCATCAACGCCGCTGCTTCCTGCGATGAGGAGGGAGTAGTCCCTCACCGGGGCTGAGGCTTATACAAGTAGCTATGTGGTTATCTCTCTCTCCCATGATGTGATCATGAGCTTTGTTAGTATAGTTGAATACATGATGTTTCCCTATGTGTAATGGATATGATGTTGCTCAAGTGGTGTTATCTAGTATAATTTGCGGAGTCACCGTTGTGATTACGGTGCCTCGGTGACAGTGTGGGTGTCGTGTGTGACTCTATGCATCAAGATTAGAGGGATCTTCATCATGAGTTTGTTCTTTATTATTGTTGGATTGAATAGATCATGAGGTTTCTTGATGCTTGTGTAATTGAAGAAAGAGACTATTCAAGAAATAGGTTGTGGTGTTTGTTAGTACTATCTTTGGATGCGGATAGTGATAGCATGAAGTGTCCATAGATGTGGAATACGAACTTTAAGCTGTGCTTCTCGTAGCCCTACGCAATTCTCATCCTATTTGATCCACAAAAGAATGATCTCTGAGTAATGTCTACCATGCATGTGTTTTTGTGGGAACTATCATGTGTTTCATTATGTTAATGATGTTGAGAGTTGTCACTAGTGAAAGTATGAATCCTAGGCCTTGTTTCCAAGCATTGATATACCGTTTTTAGTCACATTTGTCACTTGTTTGCTTCCTGCCATTTTTATTACAGAATTACAAAATCACCTTTTACCATCCATATCACTTGCATTTTACCATCTCTTTGCCGAACTAGTGCACCTATACAACTGACAATTGTATTAGGTGTGTTGGGAACACAAGAGACTTATTGTATCTTAATTACAGGGTTGCTTGAGAGGGATATATTTGACACCCTCCCTGAGATCGATAAACCTTGGGTTACTCACTTAAGGGAAAATTGCCGCTGTCCTACAAACCTCTGCGCTTGGAGGCCCAACAAGTCTACAAGAATAGAAGCATGTAGTAGACATCACCACACCAACCCCGAAGAGACAAACGAGATTGAGCGCCAAATTCAAGACCTCCTTGCCAAGGGACATGTGCGTGAAAGCTTGAGTCCGTGTGCCGTACAGGTCATCCTCGTCCCCAGGAAAGACAACACTGTGCGCATGTGCTTGGATTGTCGTCCCATAAATAACATAATGGGAGATATCGACACCCGATCCCCCGCCTTGATGACATGTTGGATGAGCTTAGTGGTGCCACTATTTTCTCCAAGATCGATTTGAAAAGTGGCTACCACCAAATCCGTATGCATGAAGGAGATGAATGGAAAACCGCCTTCAAAACTAAGCTTGGTCTTTATGAGTGGCTTGTCATGCCCTTTTGTCTTTCCAATGCTCCTTCTACCTTTATGTGTCTTATGAATCACGTCTTGCACACTTTCATTGGCAAGTTCGTGGTTGTTTACTTTGATGACATTCTTGTTTATCGTAAGTCTTTCCATGAACATGTCAACCTTGTGAAGCAATTTTTGTCGGCTCTTCGCGATGCTTTGTTTTTTGCCAAACTCAAGAAATGCACCTTTTGCACCGACAAGCTAGTGTTCCTAGGTTATGTTGTTTCTTCAAGAGGGATTGAGGCTGACACGGCTAAGATTGAGGCAATCACCAATTGGCCAACGCCTTATAACATTGCCCAACTTCGTAGTGCTCTTGGTATATTTGGGTTTTATCGCCGCTTTGTCAATGATTTTAGCACCATTGCTTGCCCATTGAACGAACTTACCAAAAAGAATGTACCCTTCGTGTGGGGCCAAGCACAAGAATCGGCTTTCAATGAACTCAAAAAGAGATTGACCGAGGCTCCTTTACTCGCTTTACCGGATTTCTCCAAAACCTTTGAAATCGAGTGTGATGCTGGCAGCCTAGATATCGGTGGTGTCCTCACACAATGTGGGCGTCCCGTTGCCTACTATAGCGAAAAACTTGATGGTGCTCGCCTAAACTACCGAATTTACGACAAGGAATTATATGCCTTAGTCCGTGTTTTGGAAGTTTGGCAACACTACCTTTGGCCCAAAGAGTTTGTAATCCATTCCGACCATGAATCTTTGAAATATTTGAAAACCCAAATGCACCTAAACAAGTCGCATGCCAAATGGGTTGAGTTCATTGAGTCTTTTCCCTATGTTGTGAAGTAAAAAAAAGGCAAGGACAATATAGTCACGGATGCTCTTTCCCGCAAGATGATTTTACTCACGCACCTTGAAATCAAAGTTTTGGGTCTTCATGACCTTAAGGGACTCCATGCTTCTGATCGTTTCTTCGGTCCTATCTTTGCAAAGTGCACAATTGACAAAGGGTGCGATGATTTCTATTTGCGCAAGGGTTTCTTGTTTAAGGCTAACAAACTATGCATTCCCGAGTCCTCTCTCCATTTGTTGCTTTTGAAGGAATCACATGGAGGCATCCTCATGGGACATTTTGGACGTGACAAGACCCTTGTCATGCTATCTACACACTATTTTTTGGCCTCGAATGACACGTGATGTGGACCGCTTGGTGCGCCATTGCCCAACTTGTCTCAAAGCTAAGTCAACTTCTAACTCCCATGGTCTTTACATGCCATTGCCGATACCACACACACCTTGGTCCGACATTAGCATGGATTTTGTATTCGGGTTGCCTCACACCAAAAGAAACAAAGATTCCATTTTCGTGGTTGTTGATCGTTTTTGTAAGATGGCACATTTCTTTTCTTGCAATAGAACGGATGATGCTTCACATATTGCTACCTTGTTCTTTAGGCAAATCGTTCTTCTACATGGAGTTCCAAAGTCCATCGTGTCGGATCGTGATGTCAAATTGACAAACTACTTTTGGAAGGTGTTGATGGCCAAGCTTGGAGTGAAGCTCCTCTTCTCCACCGCATACCACCCACAAACCGATGGACAAACCGAAGTGGTGAATCAAAGCCTCTCGACTCTCCTTCGTATGTTGATCAAGCCAAACTTAAAAAATTGGGAAGAATCCATTCTGCACGCCGAGTTCTCCTAAAATCGTGCCACTCACCGTGCGATAAAACGGAGTCCTTTCAAAGTTGTCTATGGGTTCAACCCGAACACCTCCCTAGACATCCTCCCGCTTCCTCTACATAACCGCATCGACATGGACTTCAACAAGCATGCCGACTTCATCAAACAACTTCATGAATCAACTCGTGACACCCTTGAGGCGTACACTCCAAATCACACAAACAAGATGAACAAGACCAAGAAACCATTGGTGTTTGAAGAAGGAGGCCTCGTGTGGCTACACCTATGCAAGGACCGGTTCCCACATGAGCGCAAGTCCAAGCTCTCGCCTCGGGGAGATGGACCCTTCAAGGTCCTCAAGCGCATCAATGACAACACGCACAAGATAGCCATTCCCCAATCCAAGTACATGGTGGATGCACCTTCAACATCTCCGACCTTTCCCCTTTTCATGGTGAGTCAAGTGATGAGGAAGGTCACGAGTCGACGACGACTCTTTCCCAAGGGGGGAGATGATGTAGGCCTACCTCCGGACTCTACTCCCGTGGGTCAAATGAAAAGAGCACGGGCAAAGGAAATCCAAGACAAGGTGAACTCGCTCCTCTCGTTGCGTGATATCAACCTCCCTTTGAATGGCTTGCTACCTCAAGCGGATGTGCTATGCCTCCTTAGGTACGAGCCCGGCTTCGACACTAACAAGGACAAGAAGGATGAGGGAGATGAAGAAGATGACCCAGGAGTCTACAAGGAAGCTGCAGCACACGACGGGAAGGCGGAAGAAGTCAAGAAGACCCGGCCAGTCTGGGGTCGGTTAACCGGCCAGGATCGGCACTACAGAAGGCTGTATCGGTCCTTAGCCCGGTTCAACCGAATGGCCAACTGACCGCCCCGTCGGCACAACCGAAGGCCATATCGGCCTAGGGGGGTCAGTCTGACCGACCAGGGAACCGACCCTGGCCGGTTTGACCGACTTTCAGACCGGCCGCCCTGGTTTGCGCGCCCAAAAAGGTAATATTCCCTGTAATGCTCCTACCTACCCCCCCTAGCCTATATAAGGACCCCTCCTCTTCAGTTTTAGGGTTAGACTTGATTTGAGACTTGAGAGACATGGTCCCCCTCCCTCTTTGCTAGGGTCCTTGAGGATAGTCTTGTTTTTGCTACTCTATCACTGAGGTGTCTCTAGTAGTGCAACCAATCTTTCACTGCAGTGATTCTATTGACCGGCCGGTAAGAGCAATCAGTTTCATCAAGAGTAAGATTGGATTTGATTCTTTGATCCAAAGGCTTCTCTATTGAGGGTTGTTGTTGGGTGGGGATCCTTGCAGGTTTTACTACTTATCCCCCTTGTTTTGCTCACGCATTTCCCCCAGTTTTCCCCTCATGTTCATCCGTGTTCTTTACGTTCATCCACTTCCCCGCTTCAAATCCGTGAAGATCGGGCCAAACCTACATCATTTCCGGTACAACCGGGTCTGGAGCGCTACTACCGCACCCCTTCCCGAGCAGAAGAACTGCTTTACGGATTTGGCCATAACTTTCACTTCCGTACTCTGTTTTTGGTGTTCTTTTGCTCGTTTCAAAGCTACGGACAAGCTCTACATCACCACGGCGGTTGATCTACCTTCTATATCCACTAAATTCCGTGAGTAAGGAAGGGACATTCCACTACAAGGGTGAAGACCGTCGACGGAAGGTATAAACTCCCCGCCCACCTTGCATCACTTGTTCGCCAAGCCTCTTGCGCCTATCTACCTATTGAGACTAGCTCATCTATGATTGCTTCGGCTTTGCACACTTGATACCTTAGTGTCCCGAGAAAACGTTGTATGCGCAAGTTGATTTAGTTTGTTGTTGGCAAGCAAGAGGCAAAAGGAGAAAAGAATAAAAAACAAAAAGAAAAGAATGAGCCTCAATGCCATATGTCTTGTAGATCGCGCAAGCTCAATGAAAAATTCATAGGTGTGGTATTTTTGTGCAAATCTTATAGCCCGCCAATAATTTGCAATCGAGTTGGTTTCTCTTGCACTTGTGCGACTTGAGCTATAGTCTTTAGTAGGTCCATCATTAGCTCCTTTTTGGTTGTGCAAGTCCTACCTTTCATAGCGTGTGTTTGTATGAGTTTTTTCTCATACACTACTAGGAAACAGGCTACCAGTGGCGCACCTTTTCACAATTCTGTGGCGCATCCCTGGAAATAGTGGATGCGCCACTAAATCCTCGCCACTAAAATATATTTCTGTGGCGCACGCCGGTGGTGCGCCACAGAAATGCCAAATTCTGTGGCGCATCCCAGCACCGTGCGCCACAGAAATATTTTAGTGGCGCATCCCACCTTGGTGCGCCACAGAATTTTTTTTGAATTTCAAAAAAAAAGGGCGGCCAGATCTAGATCCAGATCTGGATCTAGATCTGGCCGCCGGAATTTCGTCGGAGCTCGTCGGAGACCGTGTTGCCGTGGGTGGAGGAAGGGGTCGTCGGAGGTCGTCGGAGGTCGCCGGATGAGGTCGCCGGAGTGGAGGAGGAGGTCGCCGGAGTGGAGGCCGAGGTTACCGGAGTGGAGGAGGAGGTTGCCGGTGGTGGAGGAGGTCGCCGGAGGTGGAGGAGGAGGTCACCGAAGGTGGAGGTCGTCGGGGTTGAGGTCGTCGGGGTTGAGGTCGTCGGGGTTGTGGAGGTGGTCGCCGGGGTGGTGAGGAGGTCGCCGGAGTTGTGGAGCTCGCCGGAGTTGTGGAGGAGGTCGCCGGAGGTGGAGGTGGAGGTGGAGGAGGAGTAGGGGAGAAGAGATGGAGGAGGGAGGAGAAGAGATGGAGGAGTAGAGGAGAAGAGATGGAGGAGGGAGGAGAAGGGGAGAGAAGTGTAGAGGAGAAGGGAAGAGGAGAAAGAAAGAGGAGAAGTGGAGAGAGAAGTGGAGGGAGAACTGGAGGAGATGAGGAGAAAAGGGGAAAAGAGAGGGAGATGAGGGGCGCCGGCGGGATTCAAATTTTGAATCTCACAATTCTGTGGCGCATGGGCTAGACATGCGCCACAGAATTTTTTTTTCCTTTTTTGAATTTTTTTTGATCTTGCTGGGAAAATTCTTCTGCTGGCCATAACTTTTTGTTCGTTTGGAATTTTGAGAATCTAAAAAAAGGCTAACCGGGTAAACCCCTGTGAGGGCGGTTCTGAAATTTTCTCTAGTTTTTTTTAAGGTATTATACGCATTTTTTCGACGTCGTATGCAAAAGTTATGGCCAATTTAATATTTCTTCACCTACTATTGGAAAAAAGGTCAAAATGTGTATTTCAAATTTTTCCTACAAACTAGACCCTAAACCTTCCATATATCTAAAAGGATTTTATTTTTTGAATTTTTTATCATTTTGTTTCACTCCGTGCAAAACTAAAAAGGCGATCCACGGGGGGGGGGGGGTGGGATCTGAAATCCGGGCATAATTCTGTGGCGCATGGGGCCACATGCGCCACAGAAAGTAACAATTTTGTGGCGCATGTGGCCCCATGCGCCACAGAAAGGGCACCCACCCAATCATTGGTGCCGGGGCCACCATATTTCTGTGGCGCATGGGTCTAGATGCGCCACAGAAATATGTCTTTCTGTGGCGCATGTGGCCCCATGCGCCACAGAAAGACATATTTCTGTGGCGCATCTAGACGCATGCGCCACAGAAAGACATATTTCTGTGGCGCATGCCAAGTGGTGCGCCACAAAAAAACAATTTAGTGGCGCATGGAATAATGGTGCGCCACAAATAGCATTCCACCTATAGCTAGTTTCCTAGTAGTGATATCCTTTGAGATCGACTTGTTTTGCTTTGTGATCATCATGGTTCTCTACTTTCTTTAACAATATCTTGGTTTCCGATTGTTCCTTTGGTTTTCCACAATCCATACGTATCCACCCATAGGCCGTGTGTGTTTTGGAGTTGCTTTTGGATCCTTGAAACCAAGTCACCGCATTCTTGTTCCAATACTATCCAAAGAAGGTAAGAGAGGTTTTAGCCACCACATATTCCATATATCACTTGCGTGTTCTTATCATGGCTAGGGAAGACCAAGATCCCGACACCAGCAAACAAGAAGAAGGCCTCAAAAGGTACATGGATGAGAACTTAAGCCGCTATGAGGAGCACCACCAAGCCACACTACGTGAGACCAATGAGTGTTTTGCTCGAATGGAGGAATCCGTGAGGAAGCTACTCGATCAAAGCCATCGCCACTCTTCAAGGTCTAGCTCAAGGACCTCGCACCATTTCGACGCACGAAGCAAAGTTCCAAGCAAGGTTGGCCAAGGCTCGCGCCCTCGACATGCCGCGAACTTGGACCCTCAACAACATCAAGAGCGCCATTGTCAAGAGATACCAAATCCAAATGCTAACTTGGACACTCAACAACATCAAGAGTTCCATTGTCAAGAGATAACTAATCCAAATGCGAACTCGGATCCACCACAACGCCATGAGGACCATCGACATCATCGCCATGAACTACCTCCACATCGAGCTTGCCATGGACCATTGGAAGAACCGTTCGTAGACCTTGATGATTAGGATGAGTACCTACCACGCCGACAACCAAGGCGCCAACTTCATGATCGTCACCATCACCGTGATGCAAGTCGAGAGCACGAAGCGCGCCATGGCCGCCAAAACAATCGTGATGATGATGAGCGCAAACCACGTTTCAATCCTCCCAAGCTCGTCATTCCCAAGTTCCATGGCACCAACGACCCGGAGGACTACATTGCATGGGGAATCCAAGGTCTCCAAACTATTTCGCGTATACAAGGTGCCGCAAGACAAAAGGGTTGACCTTTCCTTCCTACAATTTGAAGGCTACGCACAACTATGGTGGAAACAACTCCAAGACTCCTTCGAAGACTCAATCGAAACATGGAATGACATGAAGAAGGAAGTGCACAAGAGTTTTGTGCCACATCACTATGCTCGCGATTTGTACAAGAAGTTGCAAGAGCTCAAGAAAGGCCTCAATTCAATTGATGAATACTACAAGGAGATGGAATCAACGCTCTCTCATGCACACATTGTCGAGTCCGAGGAACAATCAATGGCATGCTTTTTGAACAAACTCATGTACCCCATAAAGAAGATCGTCGAATTCCATCCTTATGCGAACCTTGTCGAGCTAGTGCATCAAGCCATGAAGGCCGAGCGCCAAGTCGCCGAAGAGCTCAAGTACGTCAAGGCCAAGTCCTTCTTCGCCAACAAGGCTTATTCATCAACACAACCAACGGTTCAAGCTTCACCTCAAGACAATGCTAAAGCCGCTCCAACTCAACCTTCCTCCACATTCAAGAGAACGGGCACCTCACCTTCAACCGCCAAGGCATATGTCACATGCTACAAGTGTGGAGGGCAAGGACACAAGTCGTTTTAGTGCACCACTGATCACAAACTTTTGCATCACATTTTTATGTCACCTAACACCTTGTTTAGTCACATTATTCTTATATTTTTGGGATACATTTCAACACATTCCATCACTTTTGTAGTTCTATGCGCAAAGGCACCTACATCTTCAAAAGCTGCCGAAACAAGCACCTAACTAGGACTTCACTGCTTGGAGAAGAAGGGGTAAATCTGCGAAAGAGATAAAGAGGGAGTAAGAGCATGTGGTTGGTGAGCTTTTCGGCCAACCACCATGCTCGCCTCTAAAAGGCAAGGGACATCACCCCGGACATACACACCACCCACCACCTGCCTTTATCCCTCGCCACCGTCCATCGTTTTTCTCCACCATCATCCTAGAAGAAGAAAGAGAGAGCTCGAGGAGAATAAAGGAGAAGTAGAGCCGAGAGAAAGGAGAGGATGAGTTGAAGCCCCTGATCTGGATCTGTCCCTGTCTACTCCTCTGCTCCCCCTTCTTCTACGTCTACCTTAGTCTTCTTCTATGCTCCCTTTGCTGACGCCTCGACGAATTGATCTGTACCTCTCCGAATCCTTGGTAAAAACTCTCTGTAACTCTCTGAATCACTCCTAGTAATTGCTATCGCGAAAACTGTTGAGATACCTACAGGTGCTATTTGTAGAAGCACTTGTTCAACTCTATAATCATGTGGCTACTAGTGCATGTTCATGGATGCGTTTGCGATGATGAGCATGCTATGATTTCGTTGCCGTGATTATGTTGTCAGTAAACTCTTCCTTAGCCTCTACCTTGCTAAAGTTTTGTGCTTTGTTATGTTTGATGATCCACTCTTCCTTAGCCTCCCCTTTGCTGCCACTATTTTGATTCCTTGTTGCTTGATCTGCGAAGTCTTTGCCTTGATCTTTAAAAACCAACTTGTCATAGTGATAAAAATCCAAACTTTCTGTTTTGCCAAGCTTCTAGAAAAGTAGAACACCAATAGTTTGATCCTTGTGGAGAGAACGACAAAACCCCCCTAAACCTACACTGGTCAACCACCAGAAAGGTGATGATCGTCAATGAGAATGGTGACTATGAGTCCATGAGTGATGAGGAGTACCAAGCATTGAACAAGGTGGCCACTAGGCAAAGCTTGGATGAAGACGACGCATACATCTATTGCGATGGTGACCCAAACCCAACGCTAGTTTTCACTAATGTCTTGAATACAAACACCCAAGGCGATGAAGGCCAATGATGAAACTTATTTCAAACCAAGGCCGGTATCAATGACAAATCAATCAAAGTGATCATAGATGGTGGAAGCTGCCACAACTTGGCAAGCAACGAGCTATGTGATAAACTCAATTTGAAGTACATCAAGCACCCTCACCCATACCATGTCCAATGGCTTAGTGACTCCGGCACCATGAAGATTCAACACAAGGTTCAAGTGTCCTTCAAGACTGGCTCCTATGAGGACACGGTGGAGTGCGATGTGGCACCAATGTCGGTTTGCCACTTACTTCTTGGCCATCCTTGGAAATTCGACTAGGGTTCTATACATTATGGGCTCACAAATTACTTTAGCTTCAAGTGGAACAACAAGACCCTTGTGCTTCGCCCCATGACTCCTAGCCAAATAATTGCCGACAACGCCAAGACACTCGCTAGAGCACAACAAGAGCAACCATCAAGTGAGTTGAGTGGTGAGAGAGTGATCCACCATCACGAGAGTGAGCGCCACAAGCCAAATATGAGTGAGAAAGGGAAGCGAGTGAGTCATGGTGTAGTTTTGTTAGCCACCAAAAGTGAGATGAGGGAAGTGAGAGCAAACCCATCCATACTCCACTTTTTGCTCTTGTGCAAGGGATATGGCAAAGACACTAACGACCTAACCCAAATTCCTTCATCTATGTTGTCTCTTTTATAGGAATTCAAAGACGTCTTTCCGGATGAGCTCCCTCTCGGACTACCTCCTCTCTGTGGAATCGAGCACCACATCGATCTTATTCCCGGTGCCCCTCTTCCCAATAGTGCGCCCTAACGCACCAACCCCAAAGAGACGAATGAGATTGAGTGAAAAATCCAAGACCTCCTTGCCAAGGGACATGTACGTGAAATCTTGAGTCCGTGTGCCGTACCGGTCATTCTCATCCCCAAGCAAGAAGACACCTTGCGCATGTGCATGGATTATCGTCCCATCAACAATATCACGGCAAGGTATCGACACCCCATCCCTCGCCTTCATGACATGTTGGATGAGCTTAGTAGTGCCACTATTTTCTCGAAGACTGATTTGAAGAGTGGCTACCACCAAATTCGTATGCATGAAGGAGATAAATGGAAAACGACTTTTAAAACTAAACGTGGTCTTTATGAATGGCTTGTTCTTCCTTTTGGCCTTTCCAATGCTCCTTCCACTTTTATGCATCTTATGAATCACATATTGCGCACTTTCATTGGCAAGTTCGTGGTTGTTTACTTTGATGACATCCTTGTTTATAGCAAATCTTTGAATGAACATGTCAACCATGTGAAGCAAGTTTTGTTGGCCCTTCATGATGCTTTGCTTTTTGGCAAACTCAAGAAATGCACATTTTGCACCGATAAGCTAGAGTTTTTGGGATATGTGGTCTCGTCCAAAGGGATTGAAGTTGATACCTCAAAAATTGAGGCATGCACAAATCGGCCAACTCCTACAAATCTTGCCCAACTCTGTAGCGTTCTTGCCCTATTTGGTTTCTACCATCAGTTTGTGAAAGATTTTAGCACCCTTGCGTGCCCTTTAAATGAGCTTACCAAAAAGAATGTACCCTTTGTTTGGGGCAACGCACAAGAATCGGCTTTCAATGAACTCAAAAAGAGATTGACCGAGGCTCCTTTACTTGTTTTGCCGGATTTCTCGAAAACCTTTGAACTAGAATGTGATGCTAGTGGCCTTCGCATCGGTGGCGTCCTCATGCAATGTGGCCGTCCCGTAGCCTACTATAGTGAAAAACTTGATGGTGCTCGCCTAAACTACCCAATTTACGACAAGGAGTTATATACCTTTGTCCGTGTTTTGGAAGTTTGGCAACACTACCTTTGGCCCTAAGAATTTGTTATCCATTCTGATCCCGAATCATTCAAATATTTGAAAACCCAAGCCAATTTGAACAAAAGGCATGCAAAATGGATGGAATTCATTGAGTCTTTTCCCTATATCATGAAATACAAGAAAGGGAAGGACAATGTAGTCACGGATGCTCTTTCCCGCAAGATGATTTTACTCGCCAAACTTGAAATCAATGTTTTAGGCCATGATGAGATTACGGATCTCTATGCCTCCGACCTTTCTTTTCATCCTATTTTTGCCAAGTGCTCAAATGACAAAGGTTTCGATGATTTCTACTTGTACAAGGACTTTTTGTTTAAGGCTAACAAGCTTTGTATACCCGAGTCTTCTCTTTGTTTGTTGCTTTTGAAGGAATCTCATGGAGGTGGACTCATGGGACACTTTGGTCGAGAAAAGACCTATGCAATGCTATCAACACATTACTATTGGCCACGAATGAAGCGGGACGTGGAGCACCTTGTGTCCCGATGCCCAACTTGCCTCAAAGCTAAGTCAACATCAAACCCTCATGGTCTTTATGTTCCGCTTCCCATTCCATATGCGCCGTGGACCAACATTAGCATGGACTTTGTGTTAGGTTTACCACGAACAAAAAATGGCAAAGATTCCATATTTGTTGTTGTCGATCGCTTCTCTAAAATGGCACACTTTATTCCTTGCAATAAGACAAATGATCCTTCGCACATTGCAACTTTGTTCTTTGGGGAAATCGTTCGTCTACATGGAGTGCCAAAGACCATTGTTTCAGACCGAGATGTCAAGTTCGCAAGCTACTTTTGGAAGGCATTGATGGCCAAGCCAGGAGTCAAGCTCCTGTTCTCCACCGTTTACCACCCTCAAAGCGATGGCCAAACCGAAGTGGTGAATCGAAGCCTATCAACACTCCTTCGCGCTTTAATCAAGCCAAACCTCAAGGGTTGGGAAGAATGCATATCGCACGCCGAGTTCGCCTACAATCGGGCCACGCACCATGTGACCAAGCGGAGCCCGTTCGAGGTTGTCTATGGGCTCAACCCCAACAGAGCCCTAGACATCCTACCACTTCCCCTCCTCGAGCACGCAAACATGGACTTCGACAAGCGAGCTGACTACATGAAGACACTCCATGAGTCCACCCGAGCTACTTTAGATATGCACACCAACCGCCATGCCGCCAAGATCACCGAGTTAAAGAAACCCATGGTATTCAAAGAGGTAGACCTTGTGTGGCTACACCTTCGCAAAGACCGCTTTCCGGATGAAAGAAAGTCCAAGCTTGCTCCTCGTGGGGACGGCCCTTTTAAAGTGCTGAAGCGCATCAACGAAAACGCCTACAAGATCGACATCCCAACCTCCAAGTACTTGGTACATGACACGTTCAACGTCTCCGACTTGTATCCTTTCCATGGCCATCCAAGTGATCAAGATGGTGACGAGTCGAGGACGACTCTTTCCGAAGGGGGGAGATGATGTAGCCCCACATGTGGACAACACCATGACCGACACACCTAAGGGCCCGATGACAAGATCAAGAGTCAAGGCTATGCAAGACAAGATGAACTCACTCCTATCCTTGCATCATTTCAATTTCTCCATGGATGGCTTGCTGCCTCAAGCAGATATGCTATGTGTTCTTAGGTACGAGCCCGACGTCGACCTCTCCACGGGCAAGGGAGTTAAGGAAGGAGAAGGACATGAAGACGGTAATCGAGAATATGGTGCACAAGCCGCTGGTCAAGTGGAAGAGCAATCATGAGTAGAAGACCCAGGAAAACCGGTAGTACCGGCCTCGTGTAGCGCATCGACCCCGGAATTATACAGAGAGGCTATGTAACCCACAGGCTATGTTACACAATCGAAGGGCAATGGGATTACCGCTCCCACGCAGCACCTCGATCATGCCATAAACACTGGCATAGCTATTAATGCATAATAAGGAGATCAAGACTTGTGGAACAACTGGCACATCACAGACTCTACGACACAGAAGATCGTGTAGCAACTCATATAGCGAGAAAGATAGCAAATTACACAACAGAGGTCACAGAACCAACATCACAACATGCGGAAGCGAATTTAGTTGTCTAACAACAAGATCCAAATTATGTCCTAAGAGGCCTACAATAACAAATATCCCAGCTAGCCTGCTCCACGATGTCCCAAGCTGCCACCTGGGAACCCCAGACTACTCGTGGATGCCAACGAAGAACCCACCTTCCTGCTCGGTGATGTCCTCCTCTGAAACAAGTAATAATCAACAAAGAGAGACTGAGTATGATGTAATCGCAAGTTTAGTACGGCGATATAGGCCCCATGCTGATTGGCTCTAAAGCTGTATGGTAGTTATTTTGCATAAAGCTAGTTTTCCTTTTTAAAAGACATGACTCGTGGCATTTGACTACTCAGAAGGTTTTTCACAAAGGGGATAAGATGATAAACTTTTATCTTCAGTTCACATTGAACCAATAGTATCCAGAATCCACCACTCATCTCCACCAAGGCACTCCCTCGAATCACCCTCGAGGAAATGAACCTTTTAACACACGTTGCCAAGTTGCAACCTCTAGTTCCCAAATTTTAATTAAGTTCATGTTTTCTATGATCTCGTAAATCCGTTCCCAAGACATCCAGAACCGCGGACACGGCTTTTCAAGAAGATTAAACCCTGCAGGGGTGTACTGTTTTTACCACCGGTACCGTCCGGCTCACCTGATTAGCTCTCTTCCGGGGAAAGCCGGCGAGTGGGTGCGGTTAAACTGTTACCTTGCATGCGGCTTACCCAAGGATCATCAGTGTGCGGAAGGACAGGTTCAGCGCCTCCAATGCCCTGTCCCGCAGCCACATCCTAAACACCACCATCCTCATCGAGTCTTTTTCCACCATCCCACTCACACGCAAATGGAAAGCTCAAACTAGAGGACCCTTGGCAAGCCCCTCACAAGTTATTCAGTTACTAAGGATTCCATATGTCCCACCGAATGGAAGCATGGTCGATCTTGGTTCTAGAGACATGAAATCACACCTAGGCGCCAAGAATGACGCAAAACACCATCCCCCGATGGCAACTCATCCAAGCCTTTAAGCATTTTAA
Organism: Puccinellia tenuiflora; assembly: GCA_012064385.1. Taxonomy (NCBI): domain Eukaryota; kingdom Viridiplantae; phylum Streptophyta; class Magnoliopsida; order Poales; family Poaceae; genus Puccinellia; species Puccinellia tenuiflora. The sequence goes on from QRDG01000054.1 coordinate 1,877,233, forward strand.
TTAAGTACCACAAGTATCCACCATGTCCGAACATTGCATCAATTTCATAAGCATGGAAATAATCACCGGACAACTAAGCATTCGACTAAGCATGGCTAAGCATAGCTAAGCATATATTCAGTAGATATGAAGTAACTCAGGCCAACACATCAATCCTATGGTTAATAGGAGGGGAAACATGTAATGGTTTAGGGAACATGCAATTCATAGGATACTCTATGTTTTGACCAAAAGTTGACATTGGAATCGAATGCAATATTATGGTGGATAAAATGTTTTTATAAAACAATAGGATGATAGAAAGCCGTCTTCGGAATATTCTCCTTCTGATTTTGATCTGATGGTAGCCTGACCTCAGATCCATCTTGGAGAATACAGTTGCACTAGCTAGCTGATCAAATAGGTCAGTTATTCGGGGAATATGATACTTGTTCTTGATGGTTACCGAATTCAGAGGCCGGTAATCAACAACCAGACGAGGAACATTTGAATCCCTCTTCTTGACAAAGATGACAGGGCAACCCCAGGGTAAGCTACTAGGCCGAATGAACTCTTTCTCCATCAGCTCATCAATTTCTTTCTTCAGCTCAGTCAGCTCTTCCGCTGGCATGCGGTAGGGCCTTTTGGAAATAGGAGCAGTTCCCGGAACCAATTCGATGACAAACTCCACACTTCGATCAGGTGGCATGCCAGGTAACTCCTCAGGAAAGACGTCGGGGAAATCACACACCACATCTACCTCATGCATTTCAGGCGGGGTGTTACCTTCCAAGAAGTATAGACTGATCTCCAGAGAGAGAGCGTGGCAGCGGATAGAGTTGCGGATGAAGGGGACCAGTAATGCACTAGTCCGTAGGTTGGGTGGATCACTGTGACAGTCTTGGCAGCATAGTCCAAGTTAGCCTGATATTTGAGTAGCCAGTCCATGCCCAGAATAACATCTAGACCATCTGACTTCAGGGCTATCAGCGGGAATGGAAAGGGTATTGAACCTATGGAAATCTGAACCTCAGGAGTAACCCACTTGCTTGTAAGCAGGAAAACTAGTCCAGAAAGAAAAGCTCTTTTGAAACCAAGTCCCGTAGCAGCTGTCGGGTAGGTCTAAGTTGGAGCAGTTTGGTAATTCCTTTCGCTGGGCTTTTGAAAACAAGTACTCGAGATGGGTAAGCAGGAGCGAGATCCTTAATATGTGAGAATGACTGGACTGGAGACATATCAACGAGGATCTTGGATTCCTTTAGACCCGGATACATATACACCAAGCTAACAAATAATGATTGGCAGGGTTTGCCAACAAGACCCTGGTGTTTTAACCACTAGAGGGGAGTCCATGTTCTCAAACTGTATTTGGTGGCTATGTGCGAATGATATGGATATGAATGAATGCGATGCTCCAGAATCGACTGAAGCTGGATATGCATTAATTCGGAGCGTACTCATGAGAACACCGGGGTCCTCTTCAACTCCTTTAGCAGAAACGTGGTTCAGACGACCACGGCTGACAGTCATAGCCTTGGCTGCTGGTGTAGAGTGAGCTGGTGCAGGTGTTGAGGTAGCAGGTGCCTTTTGGGGACACTCCCTTGAGTAGTGACCTGGCTGGCCACAATTGTAGCAAGTGAGCCCCGGTGGTGCGGGTAGCTGAGGACGAAAGCCACTTCCAGCCGCAACCAAGGTCGAGGTAGCTGGGCGAGGCGGAGGTGGCCTGTATCCTGAGGACCTGGGCAGGTAGGGAGCACGTGGCACAGTGCTGAAAGGCACAAAGACCCTGCGCTTCTTGGCTTCAGAAGAAGAGGAGCTCTGATTGTCCATTGGAGCTAGCCTCTTGGAAGACTCCAGCTCCTTCCGACCTTGCTTCATAGTGAGTGCCTTGTTGTACAGCTCCTGGTAGGACTGGAACTTGAAGGGCAACAACTCATATCGGAGCCGCGGTGCAAGCCCCTTGCGGAACAGCTCTTGCTTATCTTCATCATTGGTCACGTCCCTAGGGGTGTAATGAGAGAGGTGGTTGAACTCACGCCCATAAGCTTGGACGTCCATGCATCCCTGGTTCAGATCCAGGAAATCCCTCCTCTTTAGGTCCATGATGGGCTTGGGGATGTAAGCCGCACGGAAGGCAGTGCGGAATTCCGCCCAGGTGAAGACATGGCCCACAGCAAACATCGCCACATGGCTTTCCCACCAGGAACCAGCGGCTCCATTCAGAAGGTAGGTGGCGAAGTTCACTTGTTCAGCAGCCGGCACATGCAGTGCAGCGAACTTGTGCTCAAGAGCACGCAGCCAATCATCGGCATCCAATGGATCTCTAGCTTCAGAGAAAATCGGTGGCTAGGAGCGCAAGAACTCCGTGAGGGTGTTGCAGTCATTGTTTCTGCGTGCACCCTGCTGCACCAACTGCTCGAGCAGACGCTCATTGCGCAGTCGGTTCTCCTCAATAGCCATTAGAACCTCCACCATAGAGGGTGGCGGCGGTGGCTCGGGATCACCTTGGTTACCACGACGGGCAGGAGCCATTCTGAAGATTTGGAACAAGGACACAGTTAGTAACCATCTCCGATTATGTAGGATAAAGGATTAGCGTCCTTCCTGATACAGAGATTTAAGATGGCACTAACACTAATGAACAGAACAAACAACCACGTGTGACACCACGTCAACTGGACGGTAGCAAACAGAAGCAAAGGACTCGACACATAACTGGACGGTGAGAACCCAACCCCGAGAACCTAAAACTTGACACAACTATTAAAACAAATAGAGGTAAGATAACTCAGAGTTAGAGCGAGTTGGGTAAGGAGTAAAAAGAATCCTAAGAGGGTTTTCACAATTCATTTTTTTAGGTTATAAATAATTTCACAACACTAGACTCGACATCGACCAATACAAGGGTTTCCTACAGGCAGTCCTGCTCTGATACCAATTTGTAGCGCCTCGACCCCGGAATTATACAGAGAGGCTATGTAACCCACAGGATATGCTACACAATCGAAGGGCAATGGGATTACCGCTCCCACGCAACACCTCGATCATGACATAAACACTGGCATAGCTATCAATGCATAATAAGGAGATCAAGACTTGTGGAACAACTGGCACACCACAGACTCTACGACACAGAAGATCATATAGCAACTTATAGAGCGAAAAAGATAGCAAATTACACAACAGAGGTCACAGACCCAACATCACAACATGCGGAAGCGAATTTAGTTGTCTAACAACAAGATCCAAATTATGGCCTAAGAGGCCTACAATAACAAATATCCCAGCCAGCCTGTTCCACGACGTCCCCAAGCTGCCACCTGGGAACCCAGACTACTCGTCGATGTAAACGAAGAACCCACCTTCCTGCTCGGTGACGTCCTCCTCTGAGTACAAAGTACTCGCAAGTTTAGTAGGGCGATATAGGCCCCATGCTAATTGGCTCTAAAGCTGTACGGTAGTTATTTTGCATAAAGCTAGTTTTCCTTTTTAAAAGACATGACTCATGGCATTCGACTACTCAAAAGGTTTTTCACAAAGGGGATCAGATGATAAACTTTTATCTTCGGTTCACATTGAACCAATAGTATCCAGAATCCACCACTCATCTCCACCAAGGCACTCCCTCGAATCACCCTCGAGGAAATGAACCTTTTAACACACATTGCCAAGTTGCAACCTCTAGTTGCCAAATTTTATTTAAGTTCATGTTTTCTATGATCTCGTAAATCCATTCCCAAGTCGTCCATAACCGCGGACATGGTTTTTCGAAAAGATTAAACCCTGCAGGGGTGTACTGTTTTTACCACCGGTACCGTCCGGCTCGCCTGATTAGCTCTCTTCCGGGGAAAGCCGGTGAGTGGGCACGGTTAAACCTTTACCATGCATGAGGCTTGCCCAAGGATCATCAGTGTGCGGAAGGACAGGTTCAGCGCCTCCAACGCCCTTCCTCGCAGCCACATCCTAAACACCATCGTCCTCATCGAGTCTTTTTCCACCATCCCACTCACACACAAATGGAAAGCTCTAACTAGAGGACCCTTGGCAAGCCCCTCACAAGTTATTATGTTACTAAGGATTCCATATGCCCCACCGAATGGAAGCACGCTCGATCTTGGTTCTAGAGACAAGAACACACACCTAGGCGCCAAAAATGAGGCAAAACCCCATCCCGCGATGGCAGCTCATCCAAGCCTTTAAGCATTTTAATTAAGTACCACAAGTATCCACCATGTCCGAACATTCCATCAATTTCATAAGCATGCAAATAATCACCAGACAACTAAGCATCCGACTAAGCATGGCTAAGCATAGCTAAGCATATATTCAGTAGATATGAAGTAACTCGGGCCAACACATCAAACCTATGGTTAATAGGAGGGGAAACATGTAATGGTTTAGGGAACATGCAATTCATAGGATACTCTATGTTTTGACCAAAAGTTGACATTGGAATCGAATGCAATATTATGGTGGATAAAATGTTTGTATAAAACAATAGGATGATATATGCCAAGAAGGTTAGGTTATCTCTTGCCTTGCTGACGGGGCGTGTAGCACGGATCGTCAAGGTACGGGGGTGGAACCTCGACTCCTGAATCTATTGATACCCAAACAATAACAGGAGAACCAATAAATAACAGGCATACAAAGGTGCAATGTGCAATCATGATGACATGTCAAGTTTATGCAATGATGTCATCATTTAATTTATCTAACAAATTAAATGGAGTGCCGAATAATTGGTGCAATTATATTTAGAAGCAACCCCATATTTAACTTAATGACCACATTGCTTATGAATAATTATATTACTAAAAAGTGGCTTAAATATGCATGAACATGACATGAATAGATAGACATGGTTGTAAGAACCCCAGTTTGGTACCCTCAAATTTGAGCCAAATTTTCACTTTTTCTTTTCATTGCATCATGGCATACATATTTAAATTGCTAAGTGAATAAAGCAACAATTGGAAAATAATAAAAAGGGAAGCAAAACCTTCCCAAAATTTCAAACCAAATACATTACTCAAATTGGCAAAACCAATTGTTCTTGAGTCTCCAATTTATCCAGGAAGCTCAAGGATATATTTTATAAATATTTGTCAAAGGCAATATCTTGCCGAGCAAATAAATAAATTTGAGAATTTAAAATGGGTACAAATCATTTCCAAATTTTTAAACCAAGTTCAAGTTGTCAAAAATTCAAAATAAAACTATGGGGAGCTTCCTTATAATATTATGAGCCTCCATAAATATTTTTATAATTTATTGAATTGTTTAAGTGCCCCAAGTCAATGAATTTTTGGAAATTATCAAATTGCCATTTGAAAGCCCTATGAACAAATGTTGCTCAAAACTTTTTATTTTGCAACCCAAATTTTAGTGAAGCTTCTAATTGATATGGGGAGCCTATTTGAATTTTTTTCAGAATTTATAAAAATGTTCCAAGGCCTTAATTAAAATCCCTAAACCCTACTGGTTTTAAATGAAAAAGGAAAAAGGGGGCAAAAGAATAAAAACCTGACAGTGGGCCCCCCTGTCATCCTCTCTCCTCTTCCTCCTTCCTCACTGTGGCGCCAGGAATGGCACTGGCGCCACGCCGCGCCTCTCACTTGCTCCCTCCCGCGTGGTTGCTCGCCCTGCGCCTGGTCGAGGATAAGGAGCGCCCCCACCCCCCCCCCCCCCCGACGCCCTGCACTCGCCTGCTCCCTCTCTCTCTCACGAAGACCCTAACGCAAGGACTTCCCGAGCTCCTGCCTGCCGCCGCCGCCGTCACGGACGTCGTCGATTCCGGCAACCCCGAAGAAAACCGATGCCGCCATCGCCTCCGCCGCGTCGTCCTCTCCCTCCCCGCCGGTTGAATCGAGCCGGGGCGCCCTATACTGCGAGAGCGCCGTCGTCCCCTTCCGCTCAGGACGCCGCGTTCGAGCACGGGATCGTCGCTGTCCGGCCTCCCCCGACCTCGCCGTCCGCACCATCATACTCAGGGTGAGTCGGGCCACCTCCGAGACATCACCTCCACCTCCCTCCCCCTCCGTAGTTAGATCCCACCGAGAGCCGCCGTCCACCGCCACGCGGAGTAGTCGTCGGAGCTCCTCCGGTGACCGAATGGTCACGGGCCACCGCCACCTAGGTCGCCTCGCAGAGTAGATCCCGTAGTTGGTCTCCGCTCGGCCGAAAACCCACCGTAGCGCTGCCGCCGTGCGCGCCCGAGCCGCCGCTCTGGTGAGCCGCCGTGTCCGCCAACGTGGCTGCCGACCTGTCGTCGACCTGGCTGCCACCGTGGCCTGGGTCGACTCCCGGCCTGGTGTCGGTCTGGTCCGGCCGGAGGCCGGATGCCTCGAGCGGGTGCCCGGCCTGGACGCCCGGTCTGGGCCGGCCAAGAGGCCGGCTGCCTCGGTTGCCTGCCAGGCCTGTGGGCCGCCCTGGCCGGTTTGGAGGCCGGCCTGCCATTTTTTGGTTTTTCTTTTTGGAATTTGTAAAAATAAAACAAAATTAATAACTAATTGAATATTGCTTCAATTTTAGCAAATAAAATACCAAATTATTTAGAAAAAAAAACTCTGCATGTTAGAATCTTTGTAATGTTCTTTTGAAACAATATTCTTCCTGTTTATTAAGAATTATTAAAATGCAAAAATAATAACAATTTTGAGAAAAATCATAACTTGATAAATAATTACTCAAAAATTGTGAATAAAATATCAAAGTGCTCAGCATTTCTAATGCTATCTAATCATGCTAATATTACCTCATGACAACAAACTTTACTTTGATGTTATTCTTTAATTGGTTAAAAGAATTAAAATTCCAATAATCATTTATTTCACCAATTATTCATCGATACTCAGAAAATTGCAAACGAGGTACCAAAACGAGTATGGAGCGACAAGTCAACGATCCTGTTTTCCCCGAAGCCCTATATCTCTATATTGCCAACCAAGGCAAGAGATAACCTAACCTTCTTGGCATATAGCATCCTATTGTTTATACAATTATTTTATCCACCATAATATTGCATTCGATTCCAATGTCACTTTTTATCAAGATGTAGAGTATCCTATGAATTGCATTGTCCCCTAAACCACCACATGTTCCCCTCCTATGAACCATAGGTTTTATGTGTTGGCCGGAGATAAAATATATAACAGTTGTATATATGCTTAGCTAAGCTTAGCCATGCTTAGTTGAATGCTAAATTGTCCGGTGTTTATTTTCCATGATAACGATGTTGATGGAAAGTTCGGACATGGTGGATACTTGTGGTACTAAATTAATATTGTGTAAACGGCTAGGATGAGTTGCCATCGGGGATGGGGTTTTTCCTCATTCTTGCCCCTAGGTGCGAGTTCTTTACCTCTTGAACCAAGACGAGCGTGCTTCCATTGGTGGGAGTATGGGCTCCTTACTAACTTAATAACTTGTGCGGGCGTATCCAAGGGTCCTCTAGTTTGCTATTTCCATTTGCGGGTGAGTGTGTGGGTGGAAAAAGAAACGATGAGGATGGTGGTGTTTAGGGTGTGGCGATGGGGGCAGGGGCTGAAATACGCTGGATAAACTTGTCCTGTTGCCACAGATGATCCTTGGATAGTCTCATGCGAGGTAAAGGTTTAACCGCGCCCACTTGCCAGTTTTCCCCGGAAGAGAGCTAATCAGACGAGCCGGACGGTACCAATGGGTAAATTAGTACACCCCTGCAGGGTTTAATCTTTTCGAAAAGCCATGTCCGCGGTTATGGACGACTTGGGAATGGACGATAAGATCATAGAGAACTTTAATCTTAATTGAAATTTGACAACTAGAGGTTGCAACTCAACGTGTGTTAAAAGGTTCATTTCCTCGAGGGTGATTCGGGGGAGTGCCTTGGTGGAGATGAGTGTTTGGTTTCTGGCTACTATTGGTTCAATGTGAACCGAAGATAAAGGTTTACCATCTTACCCCCTTTCAAAAAACCTTCTGAGTAGTTGATGCCATGTGTCATGTTTGAAAAGGAAAATTAGCTTTATGCAAATTAACTACTAAACAGCTTTAGAGCCTTGTCATCATTGGGCCTATATCGCCCTACTAAACTTGCGAGTACATCGTACTCAGTCTCTATTTGTTGAATATTTAATTGTTTCAGAGGCGGACGTCACCGAGCAGACAAGTGGGTTCTTCGTGGACATCGACGAGTAGTTTGGGGTTCCCAGGTGGCAGCTTGGGACGTCTCGGAACAAGCTGGCTGGGATTATGTTATATGTAGCCCTCTTAGGCCATATTTTGGATCTTGTTGTATTAGACAACTAACTCGCTTCCGCATGATGTACTGTTGGGTCGGTGACCCCTGTTGTGTAATTTGTATCTTTCTCGCTATATGAGTTGCTATATGAACTTTTGTGTCATAGAGTCTGTGATGTGCCAGTTGTTCCACAAGTCTTGATCTCTTTATTATACATTGCTAGCTATGCCAGTGTTTATGGCACGATCGATGTGTTGCGTGGGAGCAGTAATCCCATGCCCTTTGATTGTGTAGCATAGCATGTGGGTTACATAGCCTCTCTGTATAATTCCGGGGTCGGGGCACTACAATGGTTCTCCTGATCATTTTGGTATCTCGTTTGTAATTTTCCAATTAACGATGATTAAATGGTGAACTAAATGATTATTCAAATTTAATTTCCTTTAACCATTTCAAGAACAACATCAAAGTAAAATTTGTTGTCATGATGTGATATTAGCATGCTTAGATAGCATTTGAATTGCTGATCAATTTGATATATCATTTGCAAGATTTGAATTAATAATTATTAAGTTATGATTTTCACAAGTTTTTATTAGCTGGGACGGTACTACCGGCTAACAACGGGATAGTACCGGTCAAGGACGGTACTTCCGGTAAAACTTCCGGGCTACTTCCGGAAATTAACAGAAGCTTCCAGTACCGAATCCCGCATGGTCGGTACTTCCGGCTAACAGCCTGGTAGTACCGGTCAAGGGCGGTACTTCCGGTAAAACTTCCGGGCTACTTCCGGAAATTAACAGAAGGTTCCAGTACCGATTCAGCTCGCGGTCGATACTTCCGGCTAAGAGCCCGGTAGTACCGACGGAGCACGTTGACTGGGCCGAAGCCAGGACCAATGCGCGCGCGGTGATCACCGGCGGCGTCGCGCACGAATCCAACGACGGGGAGCATGCGGGGACGTGCTAATGCGCGCATTCGACACGCGGAACTGCGGCAACTAACTTACGGCGGCACCGCCATCTACTGGTCGCCGGAGTGATGACCCACAAGTATAGGGGATCTATCGTAGTCCTTTCGATAAGTAAAAGTGTCGAACATAATGAGGAGCAGAAGGTGTTAACAAGTAGTTTTCAGCAAGGTTTCACTACATGCACTAAAAGAGAAATGTTTTTGGATTTTTTATTTAAAGAACAAATGAAGAACAAGTAAATAAAAGAGTGCTACAATAATTGCAGCAAATAGCCCAATCCTTTTAAGCTCAAAGGACAGGCTGGTTGTGTTACTTATGAAGATTAAAACGTTCTCGAGGACACATGGGAGTTTCTGCCTAGCCAGTTTCATTGCACGCCGGTGATTAACCTTCAATGTTTTCATAAAGTGTTGTGTGGGTGGACCTATGCTAATGCACCGCCCTTACTTGGAAAAATACATACATGTTATTAAACCCCTTGCAAGCATCCGCAACTACAAGAAAGTAATTAAGATAAAAACCTAAGCATAGCCTTAAACTCCGAGACCCTACACTCCCTAGTGCACTAGTTCACAAATTGGGGTTTAGGTTTCTGTCACTCCCTGCAACCCTACGATAAGCAAACTAAATACACTATGCATTCCCCTAGGACCTTTGAAAGTGAAGTATCATGTAGTCGACGTTCACACGATGCCACTAGAGGAATAACACCACAACATAAATCAAACCATTAAATATTACTCAACATTATGCAATTACTAGCAACTAGGCTTTCCCCATGTCCTCAAGAACCAAACGAACTACTCACAAGACATCATATAGATCGTGATTAGAGGAGATATGAATAAGGGTAACAATCTGATTGTAAAGATAATTCACCGATAAAACTCTCAACATCAACTACAAGTGGTAATCAATACCCGGGATACGATTCCAATGAACTAATAACAAAACAATGACGATTGCTACAGCGGGATGAGATGGGACGGTGACGGTGATGATGGTGCTGACGATGGAGATGTTGTTGATGATGATCCTGATGATGCTTGGCGTGATGGCGATGACGATGGTGGCGATTTCCCCCTTTGGGAGGGAGATTCCCTGGCAGATTTTTCCCTGCTGGAGCTCTTCTTCTCTCTGTCTGGTTTCCGCCTCGTGGAGGCGGCGGAAAAATTCCTTGTCGATGCCCCCGATCTTTTTAGGTCAAGGGTCAATAATACGCCGAAGGGGAGACGGAGAGGGGCCACAGGGGCCAGGGGCGGGCCCCTGCCACGGCCAAGGGTGGGCCCGCGGGTGCAGGCCGCCCCTGCCCCTGGGAGCTCGCCTCCGTGCCCCCTCTCGGCTCCGTGACTAATTCTTCGTAATATTGACTTTCTTATTTTCCTGGAATTTTCTGAGCTTCCGATGTCTGGTATCTTGACAGGTACTTTTCCAGCTGATTTCTGGCTCCGGCAGATGCATCCCCAATAATTGCCAATCATGCAAAATAAGATAAAATAACATAAGTATTGCATCATAATACGAAATATATCAATGAATAAAGATAAATTATGATGTAAAATAGTTATGCAAAATGGACGTATCAACTCCCCCAAGCTTAGACTCCGCTTGACCCCAAGCGAAAACTGAAATCGGTAAACATGACCACAGGTTTATAGAGTGAAGTGTCGATAAATAAAGAATACGAACATGAAGCATCAGTATGTACTCATCAAACACAAGTATATCTTAAACAACAACCTTTCTCTTATAAAGCTTCTCGAAGACATATAATGTAACTACAACATGTTAAGGTGAAAGAAGACAGAAACTTATTAAGCAAACACAAAACGAGACTCCGCTTGAGAAACAATTATACTTATCAGCCCATACTTCAAGAAAGATTCATTTAAATGCTTCAACCATCCGGTCATCTTCCCACGAGTTGCAAATCGTCAAAGCTATATCCTTATAAAAGAGTTAGAACTGACATAAGAAAAATGAATAACTATCATGAGACATAAAAGACATAATGTAGATATCATACTTGCTTAACATCAAAATTCAACACTGTGGGTTTGCTTGTAAAAGGTAGAGGAAGTGGGTGAACTGACTCAACAATAAGTAAAAGAGAGGCCCTTCGTAGAGGGAAGCAGGGATTAGTCATGTGCTAGAGCTTTTTGGTTTTTAAAACAGAAGTAAATGATTTTGAGGTATGCATGCTTTCGTCAACGATTTCACAATAGAGAAGCTATCTAGTCCCTCATGACAAGCAAGGTTTTTATACTTGTGAGAGCAGCTGGTTCTTAGAAGAGCGAGTACACTCTTCTTTCTCCTTGGTTTCACCACTGTCCAATGTTTGGGCTGATTTCTCAGATTTGCATTGCGCGGAGGAGAATTGTGAGTTATATTTATATTTTGCTTAAGCTGCTCTCGGGTTGATTCAAGTGAAGACGTAATCCATTGACACCGGGTGAAAGGGGGGAAATGACCTTGCTCGTCACAAGTTATATCTAGCTCTCTACTGCTCCCTCATGAGCTTAAAAACAGAGGCACAAAGAGAAGTGTTTTGAATTTTTAAAGGTAGCACATGACAAATTTACTTGGAATGGTAGGAAATACCATGCATAGGTAGATATGGTGGACTCAGCTGGCAAGAAAGTTTGGCTTTGGGGATTGGATGCACGAGTGAACCATACACTCAGTACAGGGCTTTAGGCTAGAAAGGCTTTAAATCAAACAAACAATGTTGAGAGATGTAAATCAACTATGCTATCAAAAACAATATGTCAAAATGCAACATAAATCTTATCATCACTGTCAGAAATAAATATAATACAAAGGTGTATGAGCTGGAAGGTTCACAAGCATGTAAGACATACAAGATAGTGTATTTGCAATTAAATTCTTCTTCTCTACTCAAGCACCAAAGCAAATATTGCAATTTAAACAAAGCCATGCTTATCAATACCGAATAAACTTCTACTCATGCACCCGATGTCAAATCATTACTTACCACAAGATCAGCAGATGAGAGAGATTGCCATAATAAAATATAAAGTGCAGAAGAATAAAAGATACTTCTCATTTATATTCCATTATAGAAAACCACACACCAACGGATACAAAGGACTCACAAGGAGTGACAAGACACAATGCAAAACCATACTACAAGATAACTTCTCTACTCATGATACGACTCACAACACTGCGAAAAATAAAAGACATAAGATAAAGATACCGGGGCACTCCCCCAAGCTTGGAACAAGCCAAGGGAGTGCCGTTACCCATAGTGCTCGAATTTATTCCCACGGTGGAGATGGGTCGATGATCCTTATGAGCCTCTCAATGGTTTCTTTTAACTCCTCAAGCTGATAGCCAAGATTGCGGATCATCTCCGTGTTACTCTCAATTCTGCTTCTTAGCGACCCAATAGGCGAGTCCCAATCATCTTGTGCTCTCCCCCAGCCATCCTCATTATCTGTGTTGGAGCTCCCACATCCTGCATGAGTATGATCTATATCCCAAGCAGACGGTGACTCTCCAAATGGAACAGTTTCAAGCTGATGGTTATGTATTAAAGTATGAAAAGGATTTCTGGTTCGAGAAAAGGGATACCTCCTAGCATAGTTCCTACGAGGGCCTTTATCAGCCTTCTGTAGCCACTCCCTTTTCTCAAAAACAGAAGGATTCTTCGTCACCCCAATCCTTGCTACCGTGGCGTAGGGGTATTGGCGTTGGTCTTCTTCAAACTCCTCTCCATCATCATGGGGCACATTCTCGAACACTTCCTCCGTTCCTTCAGTTCCTTTAAAGTCCATGCCTTGATCATCGTTGCCGGTGTTGTCGGGGTTGGAAGAGGATGCCATGATCTAAAAGCTTCAAGACCCTGACAGAAATAACCAGAGACAAAACACAACAAAAAACACAGGATACGCTCCTCGAAAAATTCGGGAAAATATATAGCAAAAATTTTTGCAATAAAAGGAAGGCGACGGGACTAGGCGGAGTCAGAGGCGGTATCCAGGGGCCAGGGGTGGGACCCCACCGCGGCCTGGGGTGGGGCCGCAGCAGAGGGCCACCTCTGCCCCCTGGAGTCCGTCTCGAACTCCGTCCAGTCTCTGAATTTTCCTAATTTTCGAGAAATAAATAATATGAATTTTCTGGAATTTTCCGAGGCACTTTCCTTACCGAAATAGTTACCTATTTGTTTTCTGATTTCGGAGTCTTCCGGTATTTGGTCTCGATAAGTTCTTCCGGATAGACCACTTGAATAACATCGGCATCTTTTTCCAAGGGATTACTAGAGATGTAGTGCTTAAGTCGCTGACCATTCACCACTTGAGGTTTGTCTCCGTCAAGGTTATTAATCTTTATAGCTCCAGAGTGATAGACTTCCTCAATGATGAATGGTCCCTCCCATTTTGATAGCAATTTTCCTGCAAAAAATCTGAGACGAGACCTATACAAAAGCACTTTATCACCAACATTAAATTCTCTTTTCAAAATTCTCTTATCATGCCATCTCTTTACTTTTTCCTTAAACAGACGAGCACTTTCATAAGCCTCGTTTCTCCACTCATCCAAGGAATTCAATTTAGGCAACCTAGTTTTACCGGCAAGATTAGGATCAGAATTAAGTTGTCTAACAGCCCAAAAAGCTTTATGTTCTAATTCAAGAGGCAAATGACATGCCTTCCCATAAACCATTTTATAAGGAGACATACCCATAGGATTTTTATAAGTAGTTCAATAGGCCCATAAAGCATCATTAAGTTTTTTAGACCAATTCTTCCTAGACTTGTTAACGGTCTTTTGCAAGATCAGTTTAATTTCTCTATTAGTTAATTCAACTTGCCCACTAGTTTGAGGATGATACGGAGAGGAGACTCTGTGATTAACATCGTACTTAGCTAAAACCTTTCTAAAAGCTCCATGAATAAAATGAGATCCTCCATCAGGCATAAGATATCTAGGCACACCAAACCTAGGAAAAATAATTTCTTTAATCATTTTTAGGGAGGTCTTATGATCAGCGCTTTTAGTTGGTATAGCTTCCACCCACTTAGTAACATAATCTACAGCAACAAGAATATGAGTATTACCATGAGAAGTGGGAAAAGGACCCATAAAGTCAAACCCCCAACAATCAAAAGGTTCAATAACAAGAGAATAATTCATAGGCATTTCATTACGTCTACTAATGTTACCGACCCTTTGACACTCATCACAAGATGAAACAAACCTTTTAGCACCCTTAAATAAAGTAGGCCAATAAAAACCTGATTGAAGAACCTTATGTGCAGTCCTTTCACCTGCGTGATGTCCTCCATAATCACTATTGTGGCACTTCCTCAATACCTCCTCCTGTTCATGCTCAGGAATACATCTCCTCAAGATTCCATCAGCTCCCTCCTTGTATAAATGTGGGTCATCCCAAAAGTAATGCCTCAAGTCATAGAAGAATTTCGTGTTCTGTTGATAAGTAAAACTTGGAGGTAAAAATTTCGAGACAATAAAATTAGCATAATCAGCATACCAAGGAGCATCATGAGAAGTTACCTTAACGACGGCAAGTTGTTCGTCAGGGAAACTATCATTTATAGGGATGGGATCATGAGGAATATTTTCCATTCTAGACAAATTATCAGCTGCAGGATTTTCTGCACCTTTTCTATCAACAATATGCAAATCAAACTCTTGCAGCAAAAGCACCCATCTAATATGTCTAGGCTTAGCATCTTTCTTCTCCATAAGGTACTTAATTGCAGCATGGTCACTATGAATAGTTACTTTAGAGTCCACAATATAGTGTCTAAATTTATCACAAGCAAAAACGACCGCTAAAAATTCCTTTTTAGTGGTTGTATAATTTTTCTGTGCACTATCTAAAGTTTTACTAGCATAATGAATTACATTCAACTTCTTATCAATTCTTTTGCCAAGGACAGCTCCTACAGCATAATCACTAGCATCACACATAATTTCAAAGGGTAAATTCCAATCAGGCGGTTGAACTATAGGAGCGGTGATTAAAGCCCTTTTTAGTACCTCGAAGGCTTCCTTACAATCTCCATCAAAAACATATGGAACATCTTTTTTAAGAAGATTAGTGAGGGGCCGCGACGTCTTAGAAAATCTTTAATAAACCTCCTATAAAAACCAGCATGACCGAGGAAACTACGAATACCTTTGATGTCTCTTGGATAGGGCATCTTCTCAATTGCTTCAATTTTGGCTTTATCAACTTCAATCCCCCTTTCAGAAATTTTATGTCCAAGTATTATGCCTTCATTCACCATGAAATGACACTTCTCCCAATTGAGAACAAGATTGGTCTCCTCACATCTCTGCAAAACTTTGTTAAGATTATAGAGGCAATTGTCGAAAGAAGTTCCATAGACGGAGAAATCGTCCATGAAGACTTCCACAATTTCCTCACAAAAACCATGAAAAATAGCAGACTGCATCTTTGAAAAGCAGCAGGTGCATTACACAAACTAAAAGGCATAAGTCTATAGGCATAAGTTCCATAAGAACAAGTAAAAGTAGTTTTTTCTTGATCTTCAAATTTAACAACAATTTGAGAGAAACCAGAATAACCATCAAGAAAACAAAAGTGAGAATTCTTAGACAGTCTTTCAAGCATTTGATCAATAAAAGGCAAAGGTTAATGATCTTTTCGAGTAGCCTTATTATGTTTCCTATAATCAATGCACATTCTATACCCTACAACTGTTCTTTGAGGAATGAATTCATTATTATCATTAGCAACGACAGTCATACCTCCCTTTTTGGGAACACAATGGACAGGACTAACCCATCTACTATCAGCAATAGGGTAGATTATACCTGCATCGAGAAGCTTGAGTATCTCATTTCTTACCACATCCTTCATCTTTGGATTCAATCTTCATTGATGATCAACAACGGGCTTCGCATCAGGCTCAAGATTAATTGTATGTTGACAAATAGATGGAGAAATCCCTTGAAGATCATCTAGAGTATATCCCAATGCAGCTCGATGTTTCCTAAGGACCTCCAATAATCGCTCCTCCTCTTTCACTGAAAGGTTAGAATTGATAATAACAGGATATATTTTATTCTCATCCAAATATGTATATTTGAGAGTGTCTAGGAGAGCTTTTAATTCAAAAACAGGATCTCCCTTCGGAGGTGTCTGGGTCCCCAGAGACTCCACCGGTAGATCATGCTTTAGAATAGCCGGCTGTCTAAAGAACACTTCATCAATTTCCTCTCTTTCCTACATAAACATATCATTCTCATGCTCCTCCATATATTGCTGCAAAGGATCATTAGGAGGCACGGCAATAGAAGCAATTCTTTCAATAATAAGATCCTCATTAGGTAATTCTTTATCATAATGATGTCTAGCAAATTTGGAAAAATTAAATTCATACGGCTCTCCAGCGAATTGAACAGAGACCTTTTCTTTCTTAAAATCTATAACAGCACTACAAGTATTTAAGAAAGGTCTACCAAACATGATAGGACAAAATTTATCTTTAACTGACCCCAAGACAAGGAAATCAGTTGGATATTTTACCTTACCACATAAGACTTCAACGTCTCTGACAATTCCCACCGGGTGGATGACATCTCTATTAGCCAATTTAATCTCCAAATCAATATCCTCAAGCTCACATGGCGCAATTTCGCGCATTATTTCTTGATAAAGTGTATAAGGAATAGCACTTGCACTTGCACCCATATCACATAATCCATAATAGCAATGATCACCTATCTTGACAGAGACAACAGGAGTACCAACAACTTTTGAACTTTTATCCTGTCTAACAATGTTAGTAGCAGCTTCACAAAAATAAATAGAACTTCCATCGACGTTCTCAGTTACAAGATCTTTAACCAAAGCTATTGGAGAGGCAATTTCAAGTTGTTCATCAGGTTCACAAGCTTTCCTTTCACTTTTATTAACCACACTAGCCACGATTGAGTGGTCTTTAATTTCTATAGGAAAGGGTGGTTTTTCAAAGTAAACAGCAGGTAAAACAGATTCAACTGTTTGAACAGGCACATCATCACTAGCAATCACATCTGTTTTACAACATCTTTAAATGGCTCATGATACTTATCCCACTTTTCTTTTGGAATATTAATATGGTCAGCAAAGGATTTACAAAGATCAACAACAATTTGAGAATCGAGCCCAAACTTAGTACTAAGCATATTAAAATGTTCAGTTTCCATGAAAGATTTAATGTAGTCATACTCATAATTTATACCTGATTCTTTACCTTTGTCGATCTCCCAATCTTCCGCATTGCGATAAATCCTTTCAATTAAATCCCATTTAGCATTAACTTCTTTGTTTGTAAAGGATCCAAGAGAAGAGGCATCAAGCATATCCTTTTCATAGCGAGGCAGCCTCGCATAAAAATTGTTACCAATTATATCATTAGGAAGCTTATGATTGGGGCATTTAAGCATTAAAGATTTCAACCTCCCCCAAGCTTAAGCGATGCTTTCTCCTTCATGTGGCCAAAAGTTATAAATATAATTTCTATCTTGATGAATTTCATGAAGAGGATAAAATTTAGAATAAAAGAGAGACATAACCTCTTTCCAATCCATCAAGTGAGAATTATCCAGAAGCATATACCAATCCATAGCTTTATCCTTTAGTGATATTGAGAATAATTTCCTCATGATTACCTCTTTTGACATACCTGCAATCTTAAATAGCTCACACAGATCTTTAATATAAAGAAAATGATAACCTGGATGGATGGTTCCATCCCCTGCATAATGGTTACTCATAACATGATCAATAATTCCCATGGGTATTTTAAATGGATCAATTTCAGAGAGCGAAGGACTCTTATCCACCACAGGTGTGGTGGCAGAGTCACTCCCAAACAGCATAAGTGAAGAGTGCTCCATAACAAAGCAAAGTAATAAGCAAAAATAACAACAGCACTTACAATAAAAGAGTTCCTTACCAGTTCCACTTACCAATAGCGCTACTCTCCCCGGCAACGGCGCCAGAAAAGAGTCTTGATGACCCACAAGTATAGGGGATCTATCATAGTCCTTTCGGTAAGTAAGAGTGTCGAACCCAACGAGGAGAAGAAGGTGTTGACAAGTAGTTTTCAGCAAGGTTTCACTGCAAGCACTAAAACAGAAATATTTTTGGATTTTTGATTTAAAGAACAAATGAAGAACAAGTAAATAAAAGAGTGCTACAATAATTGCAGCAAATAGCCCAATCCTTCTAAGCTCAAAGGACAGGCTGGTTGTGTTACTTATGAAAGATTAAAACGTTCTCGGGGACACATGGGAGTTTCTGCCTAGCCAGTTTCATTGCACGCCGGTGATTAACCTTCAATGTTTTGATAAAGTGCTGTGTGGGTGGACCTATGCTAATGCACCGCCCTTACTTGGACAAATACATACTTGTGATTAAACCCCTTGCAAGCATCCGCAACTACAAGAAAGTAATTAAGATAAAACCGAACCACGGCCTTAAACTCCGAGACCCTACGCTCCCTAGTTCACTAGTTCACAAATTGGGCTTTAGGTTTCTGTTACTCCAGCAACCCTACCATAAGAAAACTAAATACACTATGCATTCCCCTAGGCCCTTTGAAAGGTGAAGTATCATGTAGTCAACGTTCACACGATACCACTAGAGGAATAACACCACAACATAAATCAAACCATTAAATATTACTCAACATTATGCAATTACTAGCAACTAGGCTTTCCCCATGTCCTCAAGAACCAAACGAACTACTCACAAGACATCATATAGATCATGATCAGAGGTGATATGAATAAGGGTAACAATCTGATCGTAAAGATAATTCACCGATAAAACTCTCAAGCATCAACTACAAGTGGTAATCAATACCCGGGATACGATTCCAATGAACTAATAACAAAACAATGACGGTTGCTACAGCGGGATGAGATGGGACGGTGATGGTGATGATGGTGCTGATGATGGAGATGATTTTGATGATGATCCTGATGATGCTTGGCGTGATGGCGATGACGATGGCGGTGATTTCCCCCTCCGGGAGGGAAATTCCCCGACAGATTTCTCCCTGCCGAAGCTCTTCTTCTCTCTGTCTGGTTTCCACCTCGTGGAGGCGGCGGAAAAATTCCTCGTCGATGCCCCCGATGTTTTTAGGTCAAGGGTCAATAATACGCCGCAGGGGAGACGGAGAGGGGCCACAGGGGCCAGGGGCGGGCCCCTACCACGGCCAAGGGTGGGCCCGCGGGTGCAGGCCGCCCCTGCCCCTGGGAGCTCGCCTCCATGCCCCCTTTCGTCTCCGTAACTAATTCTTTGTAATATTGACTTTCTTATTTTCCTGGAATTTTCTGAGCTTCCGACGTCTGGTATCTTGACAGGTACTTTTCCAGCTGATTTCTAGCTTCGGCAGATGCATCCCCAATAATTGCCAATCATGCAAAATAAGATAAAAATAACATAAGTATTGCATCATAATATGAAATATATCAATGAATAAAGATAAATTATGATGTAAAATAGTGATGCAAAATGGACGTATCACGGAGCGACGCGAGCGTCGGCGACCAGCGGCGGCCGGCAGCGAGCTGCGGCGCCTCAGCGAAATACTGAGGGAAGAGAGGAGAGAAGAGGTCCCGAAGGACTGGCGTGCTCACCCTGAGCGTGCATAGCAACCCGGAGAGGGGCACGGAGCTCGGACGGCGACGAGCCCGAGCTCGAACGGCGGCGGTCGGAGGCGTAGAAGAAGAGGAGGCCGTGTTCGATTCTCGGGGTCCCGGCACGATTCCGTAGGCGAGGACGTAGAGGGCGACAAGGCGGAGCTCTTGCCCCGCTTTGATTTGCTTGCGGGGGCTCCAGGCGACGGCGATGCAGCGGCGGGCACGAGCTAATGTTCGGCCATGGCGGACGCGACCTAGGGTTAGGGTTGTGGGGAAACGAGTGGGGAAAAGGATAGGGGAGAGAGAGAGCATTGCGTTGGCGTTCTCCTTGACCGCGGGGAGCAGGTGGCGCATGGAGCGAGCGGCGGCATGGCGGCACAGTGCTGCAACTGTGGCCACAGGGAAGACGACACCTCGGTACTACCGGCTAAAGCCCGGTAGTATCGACGAACCATCTAAACCAGAAGATTGCTATTTTATTTGGGCACTCAAACAACCCCAAAAATTCTATAAAAATTTAGGGAGACTCTCAACAAGATAAGGATGCTCCCCATATTTTTATTTAGAATTTTTGAACAATTTATCATGATTTGAAAAACAGGAATTGATTTGAACCAATTTGAATTCCCAAATTTATTTCTTTGCTTGACAAGCAATTTCCTTTGGCAAATATTTATAAATGGTAAACTTGGAACTTCCTGGACAAATTGGAAGTTCAAGATAATTTGTTTGCCAGTTTAAAGCAATGCATTTGGTTTGGAGGTTTGCGAAGGGTTTTTCTTCCCTTTTAAATTGTTTTCCAATTGTTGCTTGTTAAAGATTCGCAATTTAAATATATGCCATGATGCAAACATGAAATGCAAAAGTGGAAAATTTATTCATATTTTCAGGTACCAAACTGGGGCTGTTACACCTCGGAGCGGTACTACCGGGCGGGCAATACAACCGGCCAACTACCGGCCTACTGCCGGAAATGCTCTCTATTAGAAGTCCGCGGACAGTGGCTCGGTAGTGAACTGGTACTACTAGCCACCCTACATTAACAGCTCGGGGACACTACCAGCTCGCGGGCTGAGCAGATTCGGCCTTTGATCCTTGTTTCTTATCCACTCACCTACCCCTTCGTGGATAGTCTATAAGTAGTCCCCCTTTGTCGTAACATTGGAACATGGGGTTCCCCTGGTGCGGCCAAAGTGGGTCCACCAACCGTGGGCCCACAAAGAAGACGGACAAGTCAAGGAGTCAGGATCGGCAGGCGGGCCGCCCCGCCTACCCCGCGGGTACATCGACAAGCACGACATCGACAACCAGGGCTGAATGACAGGGTGACCTCCCGGGGTCACCCCCAACATAGCTGGCAACGCGAAGGTCCCGGGGCCCGAAAGCCCGGCAGGAGGCCAGGTGCGCTCCCGGGTGGCCCCTCCGTATCGATGTAAGGATAAGCATGCCAGCTCAGACTGGAAGCTCCTAGAAGACTTTGGCGTGAAGGAAGTGAAGGCGCCGAGCGGGAACATGGTCGGTGGGGGTGTCAGCCCCTGTCGACCCCACTTTTGAAAAGGTGGGCGACCACACCAACCCTCCAGGAGGAATATTTGGATGAGAAGAGGCCACGTCGCCCCCTAAAAGACCACCGGGGGGTTTTCCCGCCGAAAACCCCCACGCTCCTCGGATGCTCCTGTGGGATCCCCTTAGCCAATAAAAGGAGGACCCAAGCATGGCCGAGGGGAGGGTTGGACCAGAGAGAGAGAGAGCAAGGCAAGACTAGCTAGGGCAAAAGGGCTAGGGCGAGAGGTGCAGAGCCCATGTGCGCTCTGCCGCGGAGGCAGAGACGGCTTCGCGAGGAAGGAGCCTCGTGAGGCAGAAAGCCTCGCCGAGCCCTTCGGCTTGGTCCTTAGCAGAATTGCGGGTGGCATCGGAAACGCCTTGTCGAGGTGCGGTTCCTCGCCAAGGGAGGAAACCCTCGGCGAGGAGAGAAAGATCCCTCGCGAGGGAAAAAACCGTCGCGAGGCTCGCCAGGCTGGAGAGCCTGGTCCTTAGCGAAAATCATCCGAAGAAACTCGTGGGCCCTGGCAGGCCGGCCCGTGGTACCCTGGTTTCCACTGTGCCGACAAAATTTTTTAAATCTGAAAAAACTGCTAAGTGCTGAAAAACAGAATAGATTAGCACTCTTTTTAAGCAAGTTCTGAAAAATCTACTGCACCAAGTTTAGAAAGAGCTAGTCTCATAGATTGGAATTCAAGTGTTAGTTTTCCAAAATAAATAGTTTAGCTCACTGGAATAATTAGGCAAAGTAGCTATGTTCTGTCTGTTTTCAGAAACTTCTGAAGACAGATAATTGGTTCTGTTTTGAACTGTTAATATTAATTCACCTAGATTTATTTAGGAGTTTGTCTTGGCATAACATGTTAGTATGGTTAGTATACTGGCATGAACAAGTGTTGTGAACCCCAAAATAAAATCTAAATAAAAGATCTAATTTAGGGAAGATAGCTAAGTGGTATTTTACCCCACATGAAATAATAGAGACAGCCAACTTCCCATGCAAGTTCCTAATTAACCAGAGGCCTAAAAATAGCAAACTAAAATTATGTAGCTAGTATAACATGCCATCTTCACATAGATGCAATCCATGTTCATTTTTGGACATGTCTCCAATTAGAAATAAAAATGACAAATGTGTTAGTTTTAACTGAAAACTCAGAAAGAGTATTTTGATACCATCTTTGGGAAATGTTTCCTAAAACTTGGTTTAACCAAAAATACCAAACTAAAATGGTATCAAAAGTACATCAACTATTCTACCCAAATCAGTTAAGTTGTGGTTAAGTCAGTAGAAAATTATCAAATCAGTTAAGTTGTTAAACTTAAAAAGGGGATTTCTCTGCCAGGAAATTTATCAGGACTTTGAAAATTAATATCTCGAGATCTAGGGATCCAAATTAAGCAAATTTTCTAAATCACTAAAGTGGGTTCGCCCCATTTAGATTAATAAATAAATAATGATATTCAAAATGCCACAGAAGGTATACAACCTAAACTTGTTTGTTTCTGATACTCTATTAATCCAAATGAGGTCAAACCAATTTTGTCAGCTCACATTTAAGCAATACTAGTTATCCCTAAGAGAATTTAACTTTTGAGTAACATTAACTTGAGTTGTAGCAAAAACAAGAAAACTAACCTTCTGGATTAAAACAATTATGTACGGAGTTTAATAACCCAACTTGAATTAAATCCAATTGGGTTAGCTTCTACACCTCAGTAGCTATCTTTAGAAATTTAGTTCATATTTTTGTGATCAACAGAACTTAAGTTATGCAATTAAACATGCACCACTAGTTTCTGCCATATTTAAGACTTAATTAAATAATAGTTAATTCAATTAAATTGAAATCAAATTATGTTGCCTTGTGCGTGCAGTAGCTATGTGTGGTGCTTGAGAGTTGTTGTGATGCTTGATTGAGTATTTTAGAAATGGTATGTATTGCTTGTTTATTCTGATGATTAGATTATTTTGTGTGCTTAATATAATTGCCTTGCTTGTTAAACTTGCTTGTCTTTAAGTTGAGTACCAGCTTGAGTATCTAGTTAATATCTCTACTTTAGCTTGGTAAAATGTTTTGAATTACAGAGATTATTTGGTGACTTAGCTTTTGTCTGCAGTATTTCCTGTTTGAATAAAGATGCTTAATCACAACCATAATCATGTTTTTATAAACCTTAGTAGTGTGGTGATTGCCAAACTTGTTTGTTAAATAATAGTTTTCCATCATGATTGTTGTTTGTTAGTAATTGCTTGATGATTGTTGTTGGAGTGTCCTACTGTGTGTTGAATTGCGTTCTTTCCTTCTTGCGACGCTAGATATAAACGCTACCGGAGTGATCCTTGGGAAGGATTTATTGGAGAAGAACCGGAGTTTATTTCTTTGATCAGTGAGGAGAAGTCCAGGGACATTATGCTGAAAACAGGCAAGCTACTTCTCTGAGCTTGTATTTACATACGTCTATTTTGATTTACATGTTTTACCTATAAAGAGCATAAATGACTTAAGTGGTTTATGCCACTAAAGCTATGATTTTGAAAACCCTTTTCCAAAATACAAGTATATTATTTTGACACCCTATATGGAGGTATTGGGTGGAAAATTATTTTTTAAAAACTATAGGATGGGAAAAATATGGTTTATTCCAAACTCCTTTTTAAAGTACCTGGATGAATGTGGAATGCCGAATGGTCGACATGGAAGTGGAAAAGTGGAGAATGGTGATGTTTGTGAAAAATGCACATTGTGTACTAGTACTATGACGACCAGCCAATAACCTGTGCGACCACATCTACCAACATATGGGAAAGGGCGTAGTCATATAATTTGCCCCTGCTAGTACTGGATGCCTCAACAACGAGGATGACCTCGTTCCATGAGGGGATGGTCATTGCAACCTACCCCCTGACCTGGGTTCTAGCAATCTGATGGATGGAGAATTGAAGGTCCATATTTGGGTCGCCGGGCAGAACTGCGAGTCCTCACACCTAGGTTCCTCGACGTGGGATCCTGTACTAGGTGTCGAGGGAATGGTGAATTCGTAGCGGTAGGGTCCTATACTAGCATGAGCAAAGGACAGGCTATGGTCGGTGGCTCAACTTCGCATACACCTTGTATGGCGGGACGTGGCAGACACGATGAGTTACCGGATGGGTGTGGGAAAAGCGTGCTACCTCTGCAGAGGGTAAAACTATTTGAATAGCCGAGTCCTCGGATATGGACAGTTGGGAGGCTGTCCTAGGCCTGTATGCAAGTTTTGGAAAAGATTTGAGATTTGAAAGAGAAAATGAAGTGGATGATGTTTTATGCAACTATGCCAATGTGCCGGCATGAGGTTGTTGGGATTGAATGACCATGAAGGGTTATGGTCGAAAAAGGAGGAGTTTGGGGGAAATAAACAAAATGGTGATTTTCCGGGAAAACGTTTTTAAAAAGGGACTTCATACCCTTTTCAACAAAAATCTACTTTTAGGAAAAACGTTTTAAAAATAGGTTCTTACAAAAACCGATTTATGGGAAAAAGATCGAAAAGCCTTCTTTTCTTTTAACAAAGGCTACAGATGTTTTCAAAAATATACAAGGGTTATGAAAAGTTATAAAATTTCTCTTATCTTTCTTCAACAAAAGTTATAGAGTTTTCAGACAAAGTTTTATTAAACAAAAGTCTATCCTTCTCTTTTCAATAAGGATAGAGTTTTCAAAGCAAACAAAGTTTTACTCAAACTATAAAAAGTGTAGTGCATGCTCATTCGGGGGGGAGTAGTTTGCGAGTACAATCAAATGTACTCATATTGGTTTCGTCCCTGGCTATTGCCTTAGCCAGATTTTAAAGAAGAGCAGCTTGAAGAAGGAGACGGAAATGACGTCAATGCGAACTAGGGCGCTTCCCAGTCAGTTGCCTGTAGGGTTAAGGAGAATGACTTGGGCTCCACGTTGTTTGGTGATTTCCGCTTCAAGTATCTTTTGAAGGTTATGACTTCAATCAAGTAAGTAAATTCCTTCGGTATTTATGGATGTTCTTTGATTACCAGTTTGATTGTGCTCAGCAACACACTGATCATGGGATCGCTGATGTAGGCACAAGGGTATTTCGGACGGCTAGTCCGGGGTCCCCACACGGTCACTCGTAATTGTCCATTACCGGGGACATGGCTAAGATCTTAGTTTTACACTCTCGAGAGTTTGTGGCACTTTCCCCACTAGACTCGATCAACCCATTCTAACCTTAACCCTCATTTAGTGAGAAGGAAAGGAGAAGACCGATACGAGAATTTTCAGAAGTACTTTTCCGTGGTACTAGTAGCAAGATCACCGTCCACCTACCCCGCTACATCTTCAGATCTCGCTGACCCAGGTCCATACAACTTACTCCGTCAAGACAGAGCCCATATGACTAGTGGTTGCATGGTCGGGCAAACAAACATGGTGTGACATTAATCTCAAACCCTGGGTGGCCATCCACAAGTGCACATACACAGGTTCACACCGTGAAAATGGGCCTGAGCAGCCACTCAACTTTAAACATCCGAAGCCATCCAATTCCACCCAGGTGGTTCATTAATTTAGTAGAGTTTTCACTTAACTTACTACATCAAAACTTTCACAATTGCAGCAAGCATTTCTACTAAAATAATGTAGGTACCTAGTCAACAGGACATGATCTAATAGGTTTGCATAGCATATTAAAAACAGTAGTAAACCTATCATGCATACTACTAAAATAATCTACAATGCAATTATAATAAAATAATAGGTACTTCATGAATTTGAGTATGCACTTGCCTTGATCGTTGTTCGGGTTGTCGCAGCAGTCACAATACGTCCTGCACTCCTCACAATCTATTCAAACAATAAGCACCAAATCAATGCAACAAGCAATATAGTGGCAATAAAAAATAATATGAATGCATGAAATGCAAGCTAACACTCCACAAATTCAATAAATAGGATTATATTAAGTTTCCTGTTGTCTAACATACGCATGATGATTATGGTCACAAATTTTACAGTGTTTAATAATTTAGAAAATAAGACATAGGCTAAAATACCTTATTTTATGATTCTGTAAAAATCATTTAAATGCATGATGCAAGGGTGCAATTTGAACAGTCCACTGGATAGAAAACATTTTTCCAAGAATTTTGATATAAAGTTTGCAATTTTTGGATAAACAGAACTCAAGATATGAATTTTACAAGTTTGCACTAAAATCTGGCATTTTATTCAAATTCTGGAATTTACAAGTCAGCCGGGCTGACTGGGCTTGCTGACTGGGAGCTGACTCAGCGGCCACACGGCTCTATCCTATTGGATGGTACCAGTTCGGTACGGGAAAAAGAAAGAGGCCGTTGGATCGAGATCCAACGGACCACGTTGGATCCATCCGTGCCCGGTGGTGCTAGGTCACCGGAGCACGGTGGCGACGGCGGCGACACGGCGGCGAGCGCGTTCCCGGCATTCCACGGGCTTCCAAGATGAACGCGTCCTACCTAAGTGATCGCGACGGCGAGGCGAGGTCGGTGGCACGGTCCAGGGCTTCGGCTCCTTCTCCTCTTCCCGGAATCGTTCGCCGAAGTTGGAGACGGCGGCGGTCCGAGACGGCGGTGGACGGATCTGTCGACCTGGCGAACAAACGAGCACGAAATGGTGTCAAAACGAAAGAGCAAGGAGAGGGAAGGGAGATAGGGTGCAGAGGAGAGGTGGGGGTCGCCAGAGTTGGCCGCGGCGTGCGCGTTTACCGGCGGCGGACAGCGGCGTCGCGAGCTCCGATTTGAGCAGCCTGGCGGCGGGCCTGCTAGCGTTTCGGGGTGCGGTGAGAGAGGAGCTCGAGGGCTTAAGAAGGTGGGACGCGGGCGTTGAAAGGATTCGAGAAACTCTCGAATTGAAGACAGCCGACGGCGGTTTCTCGCGTTGCTGAACGCAGGGGAGAGGAAGGGGACGGTGACGTCACCCTGGCGGGTGGGGCCCGTCGGCCAGCGATAGAGAGAAGAGAGGGAGAGCGCGGGGTGAGCTGGGCTGCTGGCGGGCTGGTGCTGCGCACGATCTTGGGCCGGGGTTGGGCTGGCTCGGCCGGATCGGACGGTTCCCCTTTTTTTCTTCTCTTTTCTTTTCTATTTTCTATTTTTCCAAATACTTTCAAAATAGAGTCAAAACAAATCAGAAAAATTTGAATAAATACTTTTTGGAAAGCTTGTTCTATATAGAACACTTTGGCACATAGTTTTCCAATAAACAAAGAGAAAATAATTGATTTAGTGACAAGGGTTGCTTACCACCCTATTATGTCAAAACAAAATATTATAACTCAATTTTGATTTAAAAGCCCAAAACAATTATTTTAAAATGCAAGAAACCAAAGAAGCTGATGGATGCCATGCATGATTTTTGAGTTTTGAAACTTAAACAACACAAAGTTTTTGATCCCTCTAAGTTTTCAAAATTTTGAAAATCTTGGGCTGTTACAGACTACCACCCTTAAAAAGAATCTCGTCCCCGAGATTCGAAGAGGCTAGAAATAATTGGGTTTGAGAACTCTGGGCTTAGGCAACTGGGTGGCTACCACCATTAAAAGGAATATATATATTTTTTTATAGGTAGTTCAAAACTCTTGTCCTCCATCTTCGGGTATAGTAGGTGGTTGAAGCTCAAAATTGAATAAACTCCGACTTCGGTTTATGTAACATGGCTTATCATTCCTAACGCACCTGTGTTGTAGGTGCAGAACAAATACTTAAAGGGAATTGGTTATTAGCGTACCGTTCACCCTATTATGCTCATTGTATGCTCTTCCCACATGTACATGGTTCACATGTCCCTTCTCAACATGATTGGCTTTGACAACTTCTTTAGTCTTCATTTCAGGACATTCAGTTGAATAATGCCCCATCTTCTTACACTTGAAACATTGTATGTGACTAACGTCCCTCTTGCCTATGTGGTGATGATGATTCTGACCATTGTGGTGCCTATTGTTGTGTCCGCTGTGGTTATTGTCCTTGTATTCACCATTGCCACCTTTGCTTCCACTATTATGATTATGGTCACTGTGATAGTGTACATTTCCATACTTGTGGTGGTTGTGCCCTCCATTGTTCTCATGGTAATGTGGCTTCTTTTGCACAGATTCCAAGCTATACTTGCTGCTGCTGCCATACTTTCTCTTCCTGGTCTCCTCTTTCCTCATGTTGTTGTCAAGTGTGATAGCTTGGTCCAGCAGTGCCTGATAATTGGGAGCATACGCAATTGACAACGGCACTTTCAGTTCCCCGCTGAGTCCCCTGAGGAATCTGTTCCTCCTCTTAGCATCAGTATCAACATCATCTGGGGCATAACGGGACCAGGCGCAGAAGTCATCCATGTATTCTTTCAGTGTATGGTTTCCCTGTTTCAAACTATGGAACTCGTCTCTTTTCATATTCATGGTTCCCGAAGAAATGTGAGCATTGCGGAACCCCTCCTTGAATGTGTTCCAAGTGAGTCCCTCCAGAGGGTGGGTGATCTGATAAGTTTCCCACCACTGTGCTGCTGGTCCCTCAAGTAGATATGCCATGAATCTCACCATCTCAGCGTCGGTGCACTCACAGGTGACGAGGTCCTTATGCACGGAGCGTAGCCAGTCATCGGCTACAAGGGGTTCAGTTGAAGTAGAGAATTTGTTCGGTCTGAGCCTCAGAAATCTTTGCAGCCTATCTACTAGAGGTGGCGGTGGCGGCGGTGGTGGTGGTGGCGGCGCATTTTGATTAGCCATGAACTGAGCCATCATCGTCATCAGTTGGGTCTGCGCTGGAATCATCTGTTGTAGCATAGCATCCGTGTTGTTGTTGTTTTCAGGATCTCGACGGGGAGGCATCTGCGGGGTCTTGCATAGATGAGCATAGATAGAAAGATTCTAAGGAAATAATTCTACCCATACAAACAATTAACAACATACAACCACAAAGCATCCAATCAAAAGCAAAAATATCTCATAATTTGTAAAATCCGAAAATAGAGTTTTATACCAATACGATAACGATATAATAACGATAACAAGTGCATTGGTACTGCCATATCTCAAGTTGACAAGTCAATACAATACCACGATAACGTTATTCTAATAAAATGGTGGTCTAGTCTATCTATTTCTTCAGTGCTTCAAGTCCCTCTTCTATTTCTTTGGGTTCATCAGGATATCTCTGGTTGTTGTGAAGTCTAAATCGAAGACGTCAATGGATGCACTTGATGGCTTCACATGCTTGTCAAGTTGATCTTCAACACCTTCGGGAACATTTCTCAGTTATGGTCATCTATAAATGAGATAAGATAACTTAGAAAGCGATTAGATGAGGAGGTTACAAGAAAGATATTAGGAAAGATTTGGACAAGTAGAAAATAACATTTGTTCCTATGGTCATTCCTATGTCTAATCCAAACCTATGGTTTTCGAGCCTACAGGCAACATTACGCTCTGATACCATCTTGTGGAGCCCTCGCTTAGAAAAGCAAGAACACGTCGTGAAATATGCTATTCCCTGGATCGAGTATGGATAGCATTTCACAAAAGATGTAATACCAAGCATCAATGTCAATAACTATTACAACGCGGTACGATTGATCCAGAAGTAAAATAATCCATTACAACTTCGCATAGCCGAAGGCTAGCTTTAAAAGAGTAAATGGTTCGACATTTTATTTCAGAGTTCACACGCAGCAATATGAATAGCACAGAGCTCCATCATCTCCATGAGCCACTGGCGTTCATGTTGGTTGCAAGCTCGAAAGAGGCATCTCACTCATCGTCGTAATAACCTGCAACATTAACGTTGCAGCCCAGTCAATTTGGGTCAAAAACCTTGTGACAGGCCGGCAAGTGTTACTTTGGTGGAATATAAAATGGCAAGACAAATACTACATGCTTATTTGGCTGGTGGAGTTCAAGGCTATTGCGTAAAGCAAATTTTGTCCTAATTTTCATAACACATTTTCTTTCTCAAAAAGAATATGAGACACACCCATGAAACGTATCCAAGGTCTCATATACCCGTGTTCACCCAACAAATTTTATTCTGAAATTGGAATGAAGAGATCTTCTGTCGACATCCATATTCGGTCACTCGTAATTGTCCATTACCGGGGACACGGCTAAGGTCTTAGTTTTACACTCTCGAGAGTTTGTGGCACTTTCCCCACTAGACTCGATCAACCCATTCTAACCTTAACCCTCATTTAGTGAGAAGGAAAGGAGAAGACCGAGACGAGGCTTTCCAGAAGTACTTTCCCGTGGTACTACTAGCGAGATCACCGTCCACCTACCCCGCTACATCTTCAGATCTCGCTGACCCAGGTCCATACAACTTACTCCGTCAAGACAGAGCCCATATGACTAGTGGTTGCACGGTCGGGCAAACAAACATGGTGTGACATTAATCTCAAACCCTGGGTGGCCATCCACAAGTGCACATACTCAGGTTCACACCATGAAAATGGGCCTGAGCAGCCACTCAACTTTAAACATCCGAAGCCATCCAATTCCACCTAGGTGGTTCATTAATTTAGTAGAGTTTTCACTTAACTTACTACATCAAAACTTTCACAATTGCAGCAAGCATTTCTACTAAAATAATGTAGGTACCTAGTCAACAGGACATGATCTAATAGGTTTGCATAGCATATTAAAAACAGTAGTAAACCTATCATGCATACTACTAAAATAATCTACAATGCAATTATAATAAAATAATAGGTACTTCATGAATTTGTGTATGCACTTGCCTTGATCGTTGTTCGGGTTGTCGCAGCACTCACAATACGTCCTGCCCTCCTCACAATCTATTCAAACAATAAGCACCAAATCAATACAACAAGCCATATAATGGCAACAAAAAATAATATGAATGCATGAAATGCAAGCTAACACTCCACAAATTCAAAAAATAGGATTATATTAAGTTTCCTGTTGTCCAACATATGCATGATGATCATGGTCACAAATTTTACGGTGTTTAATAATTTAGAAAATAAGGCATAGGCTAAAATACCTTATTTTACGATTCTGTAAAAATCATTTAAATGCATGATGCAAGGGTGCAATTTGAACAGTCCACTGGATAGAAAACATTTTTCCAAGCATTTTGATATAAAGTTTGCAATTTTAGGACAAACAGAACTCAAGATATGAATTTTACAAGATTGCCCTAACATTTTGCATTTTATTCAAATTCTGGAATTTACAAGTCAGCCGGGCTGACTGGGCTTGCTGACTGGGCGCTGACTCAGCGGCCACACGGCTCTATCCTATTGGATGGTACCAGTTGGGTACAGGAAAAAGAAAGAGGCCGTTGGATCGAGATCCAACGGACCACGTTGGATCCATCCGTGCCCGGTGGTGCTAGGTCACCGGAGCACGGTGGCGACGGCGGCGACACGGCAGCGAGCGCGTTCCCGGCGTTCCACGGGCTTCCAGGACGAACACGTCCTACCTAAGTGATCGCAACGGCGAGGCGAGGTCAGTGGCGCGGTCCAGGGCTTCGGCTCCTTCTCCTCTTCCCGGAATCGTTCGCCGAAGTTGGAGACGGCGGCGGTCCGAGACGGCGGTGGACGGATCTGTCGACCTGGCGAGCAAACGAGCACGAAATGGTGTCAAAACGAAAGAGCAAGGAGAGGGAAGGGAGATAGGGTGCAGAGGAGAGGCGGGGGTCGCCAGAGTTGGCTGCGGCGTGCGCGTTTACCAGCGGCGGACGGCGGCGTCGTGAGCTCCGATTTGAGCAGCCTGGCGGCGGGCCTGCTAGGGTTTCGGGGTGCGGTGAGAGAGGAGCTCGAGGGCTTAAGAAGGTGGGACGCAGGCGTTGAAAGGATTCGAGAAACGCTCGAATTGAAGATGGCCGACGGAGGTTTCTCGCGTTGCTGAACGCAGGGGAGAGGAAGGGGACAGTGACGTCACCCTGGCGGGTGGGGCCCGTCGGCCAGCGATAGAGAGAAGAGAGGGGGAGCGCGGGGTGAGCTGGGCTGCTGGCGGGCTGGTGCTGCGCACGATCTTGGGCCGGGGTTGGGATGGCTCGGCCGGATCGGCCGGTTCCCCTTTGTTTTTCTTCTCTTTTCTTTTCTATTTTCTATTTTTCCAAATACTTTCAAAATATAGTCAAAACAAATCAGAAAATTTTGAATAAATACTTTTTGGAAAGCTTGTTCTATATAGAACACTTTGGCACATAGTTTTCCAATAAACAAAGAGAAAATAATTGATTTAGTGACAAGGGTTGCTTACCACCCTATTATGTCAAAACAAAATATTATAACTCAATTTTGATTTAAAAGCCCAAAACAATTATTTTAAAATGCAACAAACTAAAGAAGCTGATGGATGCCATGCATGATTTTTGAGTTTTGAAACTTAAACAACACAAAGTTTTTTATCCCTCTAAATTTTCAAAATTTTGAAAATCTTCGGATGTTACAGTAACACTTTGAATAACAGCAAGAATCAGTCTATTACATCATATCACATATGATGGTATCACAGTATTACAAGCTCTACAAAGTGTAATAACAAACAAAATAGTCTAGTTACAAGCTCCATGTGTCTTCATTCTTCTTCAGCAATCACAAATTGGGCTCCTCCTTCTATAGCAGTTACAAACTGGGCTCCTCCTTCTATAGCAGTCACAAACTGGACTCCTGCTCCTGTAATCTTCTTTTGCATGGAACTCCTGCAAGTCAGAGGAAACACACATTTTTAGTGGCATTGAATATAATGTCTACTACTAACAAGCAGTTGGGTACAAATCACTTTTAGTCAAGTTGACACAATCAACGACAACCCACATTTTTAGTCATGTTGACACAATCGACCACAAAAGGAAGGGAGGAGCGATATACCTGCTTGAGATGTCCCATCATCTTGGAAAGGACCACTATCTGGCCATTGAAACCCTTCCAGGCGTTATCCTTGAAGTAGAGCTTGATTATGTCGACAGCGTCCTTCCTGGTGCCGACCATGTCGCCGGCCAGAAGGCAACGCTTCTCCGCGTAAAGGAGCGACTCGGTTTCCACGTCCAGGTTGACCTCCTACACCACCACTTGACTCTATATGGCAGCACGGAGGCCGGAGCTGACCGGGTCAGGCTGTAGGGAGGCCGGGGGCGGAATATAGCGGTAGAGAGGGCAGTTTTGCTTGGAGTGTTTATGGTTATGATTGGCTAATGGCTTATGTTACTCTGTTACCGGTAAATGTTAGATGTTTGCTTCAAATACCATTTTTTCTAAGCCTAAAAATTCGTACTGAGTGTAGAGTTCACTCGTGCATCAAAATCCCAAATCCAAACTATCTTGCCAACTGAGTCCATCATATCTACCTATGCATGGTATTTCTTGTCATTCCAAGTAAATTTGTCATGTGCTATCTTTAAAATATTCAAAATACTCCTTTTTTGTGCCTCTGTTTTTAAGCTCATGAGGAAGCAGTAGAGAGCTAGATATAACTTGTGACAATCAAGGACATTTCCCCCCCCCCCTTTTCACCCGGTGTCGATGGTTTACGTCTTCACTTGAATCAACCCAAGAGCAGCTTAAGCAAAATATAAATACAACTCACCATTCTCCTCCGCGCAATGAAAATCTGAGAAATCAGCTCAAAACATTGGACAGTGGTGAAATCAAGTAGAAAGAGGAATGTACTTGTTCCTCTAAAACCAGCTGCTCTCACAAGTCTAAAAACCTTGCTTGTTATGGGGGACTAGATAGCTTCTCTGTTGTGAAATCATTGATGAAAGGATGCATCTATCAAAATTGTTTTTATCTCTGTTTTTCAAAATCAAAAAGCTCTAGCACATGACTAATCCCTGCTTCCCTCTGCGAAGGGCCTTTCTTTTACTTTTAATGTTGAGTCAGTTTTCCTTTTCCTTCTATCTCCACCAAAGCAAACATACAACATTGACCCTGGGTATCATTGATCATATTGCATCGTCAGATTAAAAATGAATCTTTATATTGACTTTATCTATAAGATAAGCCGTTGGAAGTTGAAGCTTTTTGCTAATACTTACATCTTCCTTGTGTTGATTCTCAAACACTTTTTTTGTGGAACTATTACCTTTGAGAATTAGTTAAATATGTGGGTCACATTGCTTTCGTGTCTTTAACGTACTATTTATGAAAGGTTTTGCTTGAACGATTCAACTCGGTTATTCATTGCTTTCTTGCTATCAACTATAGACAATTGTTCTCTATCACTTCATTCACGTCCTATGCTTTACATTACTATCTTGATCAAGATTGTGTTGGTTGCATGTCTCATCAAAAAATTATTTTGTTATCACTTACCTACTCGAGGACGAGTAGGAGTTAAGCTTGGGATGCTGATATGTGTCAAACGTATCTATAATTTTTGATGTTCTATGCCTGTTTTATATCAAATGCCACATGTGTTTATTATAATTTTATATCATTTTATGTATTTATTGGACTAACCTATTAATAGTGGCAAAAGTGCACAATGTTCTTGTTTTACACTTTGATGTGTAGGAATTACTTGGAAATTGACAAGAGTGCAAAGAGGAAACCTTGTTGGAGTCGAATTGGACTTTCCTGAAATCTGTCTGAAAACTATTTTCGAAAATGGCCTCGTACCGACCTGAAGGATTTTCCCAAATACGATACAGAGCTCCGCCACCATCGCCGACAAGTTTCGGGGGTTCAGAAGGTCCTGTTCCGGCACCCTGCTGGGATGGGGATCGACCGTCGGGGCCATCTCCATCAACGCCGTTACTTCCCGCGATGAGGAGGGAGTAGTCCCTCACCGGGGCTGAGGCTTATACAAGTATCTATGTGGTTATCTCTCTCTCCCATGATGTGATCTTCGTTGTGATCATGAGCTTTGTTAGTATAGTTGAATACATAATGTTTCCCTATGTGTAATGGATATGATGTTGCTCAAGTGGTGTTATCTAGTATAATTTACGGAGTCACCGTTGTGATCACGGTACCTCGGTGATAGTGTGGGTGCCATGTGTGACTCTATGCATCAAGATTAGAGGGATCTTCATCATGATTTTGGTCTTTATTATTGTTGGATTGAATAGATCATGAGTTTCTTGATGCTTGTGTTATTGAAGAAGAGACTATTCAAGAAATAGGTTGTGGTGTTTGTTAGTACTATCTTTGGATGCGGATAGTGATAGCATGAAGTGTCCATAGATGTGGAATACGAACTTTAAGGTGTGCTTCTCGTAGCCCTATGCAACTCTCATCCGATTTGATCCACAAAAGAATGATCTCCGAGTAACGTCTACCATGCATGTGTTTTTGTTGGAACTATCATGTGTTTAATTATGTTAATGATGTTGAGAGTAGTCACTAGTGAAAGTATGAAGCCTGGGCCTTGTTTCCAAGCATTGATACACCGTTTTTAGTCACTTTTGTCACTTGTTTGCTTGCTGCCATTTTTATTACAAAATTACAAAATCACCTTTTACCATCCATATCACTTGCATTTTACTATCTCTTCGCCGAACTAGTGCACCTATACAATTAGCCATTGTATTAGGTGTGTTGGGGACACAAGAGACTTCTTGTATCCTAACTGCAGGATTGATTGAGAGAGGATACGTTCAACCTCTTCCTCCCGTGGATTCGATAAACCTTGGGTTACTCACTTAAGGGAAATTTGCTGCTGTCCTACAAACCTCTGCGCTTGGAGGCCCAACACGTCTACAAGAATAGAAGCGTGTAGTAGACATCAGCAAACTCCTAGTAACTATATGTATATTTGGCTGGTAGAGTTCGAGGCTATTTTGCATAAAGCTGATTGCTACTGATGAAGAGTTGGGTGGTGCCCCAAGCGAAGACGGAGATGTAGCAAGCAGCAGTTTTCCCTCGATAACGAACCGAGGTTTATCGAACCAGTAGGACCTTGAAATCAACAACAAAGTGAATGTTGAAGATCTCTGGCACTTAATCTTCAACAGACGTGGACCTGCACACACTCAACCAAAATACTTTGCCCCCAACGGCGGAAAGGTTGTCAATCTTTCCGGTCTCGCAGAAAACAAAGCGGTTAATTGTATAGTGAAATAGATGAAATATGAAAATGGACCAGTGGAGTAATGATGATGAAAAGTGATCAATAAAGGTTGCAATCAATGTAAAAAGATGGACCGGGGGCCATGGGGTCACTAGTGGAGTCTCTCAAGTAAATAGAACAATCATATGATGGGTAAACAAATTACAGCTGGGGAGCTGACAAGATTATAACACAAACTTAATCTAGCTATGACAAAGAGAACAAGATAATATTTGAGTAGGCATCACGAAAATGAACAAAGACCGTTGAGTCCAACTGCATCTTTGTCTAAAAAGTCCACCGTGGGCTCGCTATCCAGCCTGTCACCCATCGGTATTAAGTTGCAAGCAACAGACATTTGCATTAAGTAAAGTGCATGAAGTAAGCAATACTAATATCAAAAGAGACATTAACACCGCTTATTTACCCTTAGTAGCAACAGCACACCCTCACCCTTAGACGTTTCTGTCACTCGTGCCCAGGAACAAAACGGGGCATGAACCCACTATCTAGCATAAATACCCTCTCTTGGAGATACACACAATCACTTGGCCAAAGTAACTACGCACATCGGAGGGCATGAAAGAACATAAATCAACATATAAGAATCATGCACAATCTGATCATAACTTTATAATCCATCGGATCCCAGCAAACACATCACATAACATTACAATAATCGATCTTGATCATGATAGGCAGCTCACAAGATCTTAAGACATGAAGCACAAGAGAGAGAGACTACCATCTAGCTACTGCCATGGACCCATGGTCCAAGGTGGGACTACTCACAAATCATCCCGGAGGAAGGCATGGCGATGAAGAGCCCTCCGGGATCGATCTCCCCTCCGGCAGAGTGCCGGGTTCTGCTTCAGAATCACCCCCGAACTAGGGTTTGAGATGACGGCGAGTCGGGATGACATCTCTGGAAAATAATGGCCGACCGACGTTTTTAGGTTTAATGTGAATTTATAGGCATCGTAGGGGGCCGAGGGGGTGCCCCACGGGCAGGGGCGGGTCCCACCCGCAGGTGGACCCCAGGCCGCGGCATCAGGCCGCCCCTGGCCTGTGGGTGGCCCCCAGGGCTGCCCTTTGGTGTCCTGGTGCCTTCCGTCGAGTAAAAATTCCCCGTAAATTTTCAGCGCAATCCGATGATATTTCTTGTGGTGGACTTTCTGAAATACAAAAACAGCAAAAATCGGAAACTGGCACTAGGCATCTGATGGCAGAGTTGACGGGGGAGAGTCTTCTCATGTATCCTTGGTGCGTTCCCCGACAATGGCGCCAGAAAAACCTTTGATGACGAGATTGATGAGAGTGTTCTTCTCCCTCAACAACGCCAACAAGTACTCTTGATACCCTGAAAGGAAGATAATATATTAGGGATAGGTTGAGCCTCCAAGTGCAGAGTATGTAGAAGTGGTAGTTATTCCCCAAGAAGGTGACTCAAGGGTTTAATATCGAACTCCCGGGGAATCAGTAGTGTGGGTTTTATCTTCTTGTCCTTCTCTAAATTTCCTGCAAACAAAATAGATTGCTTTGTGCCCTCAACCTCACCAAGTGGTTGTCAAGCACAAGGTGTGAGAATGATATTAAGATGATAATGAACGCAAAACGGGTAAATAAAAATGCAATGGTGGTGAATAAGTATGCAAGGATGATAGTAATGATGATGGAAGGTATTTTTGGGGTTTTTATATGTGAATGCAAGAAGTAAAAGTGTTTTTGTATTTTCTGATTTTAAAATGGCTGAATGTAAAAGATGCTTAAAAGTGGTTGGAAAGTTGTTTCTTATGATTAAAAATGGACCGGGGTTCATGGTTTCACACATGCACTCTCTCTTTAATATAGTGTGGCAAATGAGTAGACATAGATTTAACATATGAGATTGCAAACAAGGTTAATGACATGTTACTAATTATATGGGCATCACGTCCTAACATAGAGACCTTTTGATTATTAGTCTCACTTATACTCCACCAAGATGTGAACTAAATCATGCACCTTAGTAATTAAGATAACATCAGAGTATAGCTTTAAGATTAATGACATGAAGTGAAAATAAACACATGATGGATCTAGTCTTAGATAGAGGCATGTCACTCCTCCTACCCTACAACATGGTATTTTGGTTTATCCCTAGTGAGGTAACAAAGTAAGGTAAACACCCAATGGATCATGATATTAAGTTGTCAGCTTATCACTTCACCACCCCGTTACTCCAACTAATGCACACGTTCCCCCACACACGCTCTCATAGACATGCTTGATCATAACAAGGATACAAGAACGGGGTACATAATATGCATCTACTTTCATAACTGAAATATAACATTGCAATCTCAACATATATTAACTCATATAAAGATCCACCACAATGGTAATACAACGGTGACCGTAATCATGTTCAGCAGCTCATACGGTGCTAATTAGTGAAGCTCAAGAGAGAGAGAGAGATACATATGCTACTGCCACAAACCCATAGTCCAGAGGTGGACTACTCCCACTTCGTCATGGAGACGGTGGAGATGTCGATGGAGAAGAAGGAGACCTCTCCGGCAGGGCTCCGCCAGAGTTTTCCCCCTCCAATCTGTAGCCTCCTGGTCTCTGTTTCTTGTTTCTCTTCTGTGGCGGCTCTCCCTTCGAAGAACGTCGGGGGACCCTTTATATAGGCGTTTTTAGGTCACGAAGATGCTTCTGGGCGAAGGATCTATGCAAATGGGGCCACGAGGGCTGAATTAGGTGGGCCCACGCGGCCTGGTACTGTAGACGCATGGGGCCCCCTATTTTGGCCCTCCGGCCTCCTTTCGCTTGCTTCTTTCGCTCCAATGTCTTCCTCCTTCCAAAATAATGACCCCCGTAAATTTATAGCTCATTATGACGTTGTTAAGGTCCTGAAACAAATAAAGAAAGAAATAAGGGTTTTCTGCCTGCGCAGGATTAATTCCATAAAAAGGGGAAATCATTATTAATTACCAAAAATCATTAAATAACAGTAATATACCCCTTATATGATGCAAATATGAATGGAATATAAGTATTATAGTGCAAAGTTCATGTATGCATTTTAGATGCATCAACATCCCCAAGCTTAACTCATGCTTGTCCTCGAGTATGAAAGTGATAAAACTAACATGAACTTTGCAATATAATCACAACATAGATATAAAAGATGATTGCTACTGCTACATAAAGTCAAATGATTCATTATTTCAAAGAAGTAGCAACATGCAAACAGTTTATAAAGTGATATCAAATATTCAATGCAAGGATGTTCAATGATAGTTCACAAGGTGTAACATAAAAGATAGTAATATGGACATTCTTACTTTTGCATACTTGAGGTCCATAGAGTGTAGATGAAAATCTGAATATAAAAGGTGGACACTTTGGAAAAGATATATAAATAAGTAGAGGTCAAACATGCATAAGTTTCATCTATCCTCCAAACTATTCTACTTAAGTTATTGATTGCAATGGTAATACTTGGTGTAAAGCTCTCATTCCCCTATCATAGCATCTTGAATGATTAAAGTTTACATGTGAAAGCAAATATGAGTAGTGGCCTTGATAAAGTAAAGGTTAGATGTCTCATGCCCCTTGAATACAAGTACCTACACCATGATTACTCAACTTGGGAAACAAAGCAAGTTTAAGTTATCTATCATTGTAAGTAATAATGGTATCATCAAGAGTCTCAACTGGGGTACCTCTTGTCCCATGATATGGATCAAGCCCACATCAAAACAACAAGACAAACAAACATAATGAACAACCTCAACACCCTCTTTATTTACCACTTGATATAGCTTTTTATTGTAGGGTGTATCACAGAGAGTTCAAAATAGCATGTAAGTAAATTTCCACCATGAATGATGCATGGCTTAGATTAGCGGCCCAGGTTTCTCTCTAACCATTTATACAAACTCATTTAAACTTAACTCTATTTCCACATTATTTCGTCATGATAGGCATCCATAAACAAAAGTACATGATATCAACTAAACAAATTATGGAACATGTTGAAAGCTTTGCATGTGACAGCACATATGGGCTAACTCCCAACCTTAAACATTTATCAAGCCACTATCTTCATAATATTAATCACAATGGCTCATCTTTATTGAATGCAATAAAAGTAAAGTGTGCATCAAGTTCGCGAGAGCTTTTTAACCAACTTTTCCCATTACAATAAATAACATCATCATTTTCATTTAGAGGTATAGATAACACATATAAAATGATAAACATACTTGGAATAGTATAAAGCTAATAGGTAGATATGGTGGACTCACTGGAAATACTTGGGTTGAAGGTGTTGGAAACAAGTTTTTACTTGTTGGAATTTTTGGGCTAGCAAAAGGGAGAAAGATGACCATCTAGATGCATGCATGAGTGTCCATAGAACTAACTAATTCATTTCAAACAAGGTGAAATAACATACAGCATCAAAACATGAATAAAAGATAGCTCGTGATAAAGCATTTGCAAATTATTACTCATAAAGAGGCTCATGAATCATGCAACTATATGTGTCATTAAAAATCAACTTAGACATCCCTTTTCCCAATACAATAAAAGCATGAAAGATATTTCAACCCATATTTCCAGTAGCTTTCTCATATATAAATGATAGTGTGGTGATCTCACAAAATAAAAATCAAAGAAAAAAACAAACAAAAAGACGCTCCAAGTTTATGCGATAAAGTGCATTGATAGAAAAACAGAAGTTAGATGTGTGCAAACCGAGAGTGTGTAGGTTCAGTGGGGATGTTCACATCCCCAAGCTTATGGTTTTCACCATCCTTGGATAACTCATGGTGCATCTCCTCCAATCCCTGTGAAAAAACTTCAAAACACAATTTCTCCCATCTCTTTTCTGTGGGGTGATATTAGTAGAGATAAACAAACAAGTTTCTTGCTGCATATAATCCATGGACTAAAATTCATATGAATGATCAGAGAGTGTATAATTTTGTATGCCTACTCATAAACTCAATTGGATCAACTCAATAGTTCAAACTATGCATAAAACAATATGGGACAGAATCTGTCCAGAAAAACAGCAGCAGCAAAACGTATTTTTCTGTCCTACTTAGACTTGTCGAAAAATTCTGAAACAATTCAGGAAAACAGAGGATGAAAATGTGCAGTTACAGTTAAAATCTCAGCTCATTCGGATTTACATAATAAGAATTAAAAATCAAACCGTGCACAGACTCTGTGCAGGAATAAAATCTCCGACATAGAAATAGCAACTTTTTCAAACCAAAATGGGTAAACTTGGTACTTTATTAAAAATTCCAGAAACTAAACTCAGAAAACAATCTCTTGTTACAGCAAGAGGACAGAAAGACAATCGAAATAAAAACAACTGGGTTGCCTCCCGTAAAGCGCTTTCTTTATAGCCATATAGCTAGGCTTACTTACTTGTTGTTTTACCGA
The DNA here is from genome assembly GCA_012064385.1 of Puccinellia tenuiflora. Classification (NCBI taxonomy): domain Eukaryota; kingdom Viridiplantae; phylum Streptophyta; class Magnoliopsida; order Poales; family Poaceae; genus Puccinellia; species Puccinellia tenuiflora. The sequence goes on from QRDG01000054.1 coordinate 1,919,085, forward strand.
AGATGAAGCTCATGAGGGAGCTTAAAAGTTGTGCCCTTCATCCTTGGGAAGTGTTCCATGCATTTCTTATGTGGAAACTAAAACTTCACATTCCCTTCCTTTGAATCAATAATAGCCCCTGTGGTACGAAGAAAAGGTCTTCCAAGAATAATAGGACTAGAGGTTTTATTCTCCATATCCATGATTAGAAAATCCACAGGTACAAAAGTCATATGTAACTCTACCATAACATCACTTACTTTTCCTAAAGCACGTTTAATGGTATTATCAGCAAGTGCAAGTTCAACAGAGCATTTTTCAAGATTCTTTAATTCAAGTACTTCATATAATTCTTTAGATAAAATAGAGACACTAGATCCTAGATCAAGTATGGCATGGTGTGTCTCTTTTCCAATAGTTACTAGCACCTTGGGGATCCACACATCCCCAAGCTTAGGTGGTATCATAGCTTCTTTATTGTATCTAGCAATTTTTTCTTTCAAGACATGATTAGCAATATAGGAACCAAAACCAGATTTGTTAACATCAATAGAAGGATCACTTGCAAATTTTTGTAAGATAGATATTAATTCATGCAAGCTACTATTCTTCAGATCAAGCAAATGATCATTAACTTCACTAAGCATCTTAACTTCTTCAACTCTTCTTTCATCATATTCAGTTTTACTAACTTCTTCTTTTGAAGCCATAAGATGAGACATAAAAGACAATAGATATTCAGGATAATTTGGCAATTCATTCAGAGTTTCCTCCAAAGTAAGAGGAACATTTTCAGCAATATTAATAGAATTCAATCCAACCACAGGTGGTGCTTGTGGTTTTCCAGCAGACATACTCAATAAAGTGGCTTGATTATCAGCAAGTTTTGAAAGGGCTTTGTCTAGTCCTGCAGCTTGGAGTTGTAAGTTTTTAATATCAGAACTAATAGAAGCAACAGACTTATTCAACTCTTGTATCATGGTATTATGACTAGCAACTTGTTCCATAAGAATTTTATTAGCCTCAAAATTATCATTACTTGATGACACAGGTTTCCATTTATCATTAGCATTAGGATATGGAACAAAAGGACGATTGTTGGGAACATATGGAAGTTTATTATAAGAATTATAATTGTTGTTACCATACCCATTGTTTCCATAATTCCTAATGAAGTTGACATCAATATTTTCAGAATTATCACCAACTAGTTCTTGCAAAGGAATATTTTCAACACTTGGTTTATTAAGCAAAGCAAGAATAGTATCCATCTTAGATGACAAATCATGAGTTTCTTCTATGGAGTTTACTTTCTTATATGAACTAGGTGCTCTATCAGTATGCCATTGACTATAGTTTTGCAAAATGCTTTCCAATATTTTCTTAGCCTCTACTATAGTTTTTCCCATAAAAGCACCTCCAGCAGCAGAATCAAGTATACTTCTAGACATGTAATTCAGACAATTATAAAAAGAGTGTAGTATGGTCCATTCATTAACTCCATGTGATGGGCAAGTTCTAAGCATAAGTTTTATCCTATCCCAAGCCATAGCAACATGTTCATTTTCATTTTGCCTAAAAGATAGAATATTGTTTCTATTTTGCAAGATTTTAATAGGAGGATAGTATTTCTTAATGAAAGCTTCTTTCAGATCATTCCAAGTTTTAATGCTATCAGTAGGTAATGAATGCAGCCACTCCTTAGCTTTTCCTCTAAGTGAGAAAGGAAATAATTTCAGTTTTAGAACATCACTTTCAACATTCTTAAATTTTTGCATGTCACAGATTTCAACAAAATCATGAAGATGCATAGAGGCATCCTCCACAGCACTACCACCAAATTGCTCCCTAGTTATCAAGTTCAACAAACTAGGACTTACTTCATAGCTATCAGCTTGTATCTCAGGTGTGGTAATAGGTTTAGCAATAAATTGATCATTTGGAGTGTTTGTGTAGTCACACAACTTAGTCCTATCACCCATTTTAGCAGATTTTATGTGTTTTTTATTTTTTATGCAAAACTGAAAATAAAATGACACTAAAACAATGCAAACCGAATTAACAAAATGCAAAACTGAAAATAAAATATGCAAACCGAAATCTAAATATGATATGCAAGACAAAAACAAAACAAAATAAAATGCTTGAATGTAAAGATGGACAAGATGATGCTGACGTAGGTGCAACCTCCCCAAGCTTAGGTGTTAGCACAAGTTGGTGATGAAGTTGACTTTGTTGTGATATCCTTGGACAAAACCTTCCAGCTACGATTCCCCGGCAACGGCGCCAGAAAAACCGTGATGGCGGAGTTGACGGGGGAAGTCTTCTCATGTATCCTTAGTGCGTTCCCCGGCAACGGCGCCAGAAAAACCGGGGTTCATGGTTTCACACATGCACTCTCTCTTTAATATAGTGTGGCAAATGAGTAGACATAGATTTAACATATGAGATTGCAAACAAGGTTAATGACATGTTACTAATTATATGGGCATCACGTCCTAACATAGAGACCTTTTGATTATTAGTCTCACTTATACTCCACCAAGATGTGAACTAAATCATGCACCTTAGTAATTAAGATAACATCAGAGTCTAGCTTTAAGATTAATGACATGAAGTGAAAATAAACACATGATGGATCTAGTCTTATGTAGAGGCATGTCACTCCTCCTACCCTACAACATGGTATTTTGGTTTATCCCTAGTGAGGTAACAAAGTAAGGTAAACACCCAATGGATCATGATATTAAGTTGTCAGCTTATCACTTCACCACCCCCGTTACTCCAACTAATGCACACGTTCCCCCACACACGCTCTCATAAACATGCTTGATCATAACAAGGATACAAGAACGGGGTACATAATATGCATCTACTTTCATAACTGAAATATAACATTGCAATCTCAACATATATTAACTCATATAAAGATCCACCACAATGGTAATACAACGGTGACCGTAATCATGTTCAGCAGCTCATACGGTGCTAATTAGTGAAGCTCAAGAGAGAGAGAGAGATACATATGCTACTGCCACAAACCCATAGTCCAGAGGTGGACTACTCCCTCTTCATCATGGAGACGGTGGAGATGTCGATGGAGAACAAGGAGACCTCTCCGGCAGGGCTCCGCCGGAGTTTTCCCCCTCCAATCTGCAGCCTCCCGGTCTCTGTTTCTTGTTTCTCTTCTGTGGCGGCTCTCCCTTCGAAGAACATCGGGGGACCCTTTATATAGGCGTTTTTAGGTCACGAGGATGCTTATGGGCGAAGGATCTATGCAAACAGGGCCACGAGGGCTGAATTAGGTGGGCCCACGCGGCCTGGTACTGTAGCCGCGTGGGGCCCCCTATTTTGGCCCTCTGGCCTCCTTTCGCTTTCTTCTTTCGCTCCAATGTCTTCCTCCTTCCAAAATAATGACCCCCGTAAATTTATAGCTCATTATGACGTCGTTAAGGTCCTGAAACAAACAAAGAAAGAAATAGGGGTTTTCTGCCTGCGCAGGATTAATTCCATAAAAAGGGGAAATCATTATTAATTACCAAAAATCATTAAATAACAGTAATATACTCCTTATATGATGCAAATATGAATGGAATATAAGTATTATAGTGCAAAGTTCATGTATGCATTTTAGATGCATCAGCATCTTGTCAATAGGTTAGTCCAACAAAATGCATAAAAATGATTAATATGATAATAAAATCATGTGACAACATCACAAAACTAGCATGGATCAATCAAAAATTATAGATACGTTTGACACGTATCAGCATCCCCAAGCTTAAATCCTACTCGTCCTCGAGTAGGTAAGTGATAACAAAATAATTTTTGATGAGACATGTGATCAAGATAGTAATGTAAAGCATAGGATGTGAATTAAGTGATACAAAACAATTGTCTATAGTTGATAACAAGAAAGCAACGAATAACCAAGTTGAATCATTCAAGCAAAACCTTTCATAAATAGTACGTTAAAGACATCAAAACAATGTGATCCACATACTTGATTAATTCATAAAGGTAATAGTTCCATAACAAAAGTCATTGAGAATCAAAACAAAGAAGATGTAAGTTTTAGCAAAAAGCTTCAACTTCCAACGGTAAAGTTAGTATAAAGATTCATGTTTAATCTGACGATGCAATATGATCAATGATACCCAGGGTCAATGCTAGATGTTTGCTTTGGTGGAGATAGAAGGAAGAGGAAAACTGACTCAACATTAAAAGTAAAAGAAAGACCCTTCGCAGAGTGAAGCAGGGATTAGTCATGTGCTAGAGCTTTTTATTTTTATGAAACAGAAGTAAAACAATTTTTAGACATGCATGCTTTCGTCAACGACTTCACAACAGAGAAGCTATCACATTTTTTTAATGAAATACAATACCGGCCGGCTCTATATCCTTTCTTCCGGATGAACGAATCATACTTTTCCACTGTAGAATTATAAGCTGCTGGCAACGGTTCGAGATCTAGTCTTTTTCCTTCCTGCTGGGCATCCTACTCTTAGGCATCGATAGTAGGTATTGTCAATTTCTTCTTTTTTTTTTCAAATATCCTCAACCACATGGCCAGAGAAGGGAAGTAAGGAAGAGCTTGAAAGAAAGCGTAAGGAAGCGTCAAATCAGTATGATGTATTGGCAAAGCCAGTAAGAAGGGAATCGAAAGTAGATAGGGACTCCACTGTAGATTTTGTTTTATACCTTTTTGAAGTCCCCCTTAACAAGCAAGGCTTTTAGACTTGTGAGAGCAGCTGGTTTTTAGAGGAGCGAGTACGCTCATCTTTCTCCTTGGTTTCACCACTGTCCAATGTTTAGAGCTGATTTCTTAGATTTTCATTATGCGGAGGAGAATGGTGAGTTATATTTATATTTTTACTTAAGCTGCTCTCGGGTTTATTCAAGTGAAGACGTAATCCATCGACACCGGGTGAAAGGGGGGAAATGACCTTGCTCGTCACGAGTTATATCTAGCTCTCCACTGCTCCCTCATGAGCTTAAAAACAGAGGCACAAAAAGAGAGTATTTAGAATTTTTAATGATACCACATGACAAATTTACTTAGAATGGCAAGAAATACCATGCATAGGTAGATATGGTCGACTCAGCTGGCAAGATAGTTTGGCTTTGGGATTTGGATGCACGAGTGAACCATACACTCAGTACGCATTTTTGGGCTTAGCAAAGGAGGTATTTGAAGCAAACATCTAACATTAACCGGTAACAGAGTAACATAAGACATAAGTCAATCATAACCATAGAAGCTCCACACCGTCTCCCTTGTTGACCAAACAATTCTTTTCATGAAAAGATTAGCTTAATGAATTAACAACTACGAAACACCACAGAGTTTCAAGCTTTTAATACTATTTCTTTACTAATTAATTCCACTCAAATAACCAGCAAGTTTAAGCATTCTAGGCAGGCTTTCGTTTCATTCCACTATCACATGAATAGCATTTTGCCACTTCGACAATTCAAGGAATTTATCAATAACAACTGTCCAACAAATATAAGTGAAGAAAAAGAGAGTTTAACAACAACTACTAGCAGCTCTAAATAAGATAAAAGCTAAAAGCGAGAGCTTACTAGCAAACAAACAGTAGCTAAGAATACTCAACAAAATATAAGCGAAGCACATGAGTATTCAAACGAAAAAGCGGAGCGTGTCTCTCTCCCACACAAACAAAGCAAGGATCCAACAAGAATATGACCAACAAACGAACAAACAAAACTGAAGTAAAAAGACGCTCCAAGCATAGCACATAATATGTAAAGTGATAAAAACATAGTTCAACGAAGACGACCTCATGATAGTTGATGAAGAGGAGGGGATGCCTTGAGCATCCCCAAGCTTTGACGCTTGATGGTTCTTGATATTTAGAGGGGCTGCCATAAGGGCATCCCCAAGCTTGAACTCTGATCCATCTTCAATTTCTTCATTATCCTCTCCTTTGGAACTTAAAAACTCGCTTCACACAAAACATCTCATAAACTGATTAGAGGGTTAGTGCTCATAAATTAAAAATGCACATGTGTTCAACTCAAGACAAATTGCAAACAACTTTATTAGGCATTAGCTACTGTTCACTAAGCCTCAATGTGGCACTCCACCCCAAGAGTATCACATTTGACGATAGTAAAGAGACGAATACAAAATAAAAGCAGAATCTGTCAAAATCTGAACAGTCTGTAAAGATCGAATTTTTCGAGGCACTTCTGTAGCTCAAATCAGAAAACTTGAAACTAACGAACGATAGATAAAAGTATTAGGCTTTCTGTCTAAAAATTTGAAAAAAAATGATAAAATTCAGAGATTTGTTGGATTTTCGAACAGTGAACGACAAAAATCTGTTTCTGGACAGCAAAACAACACCTCGCACTTTCAATGCATTAGACTCTAAACTTGGCACAAAAAACCAAAAGAAAAAAGATACAATGAAGTTGATACAGAGGCAACAACTTCAAGACTCAATAAAAGTAAAAAGCAAATTGAAAGTAAAATATGGGTTGCCTCCCAACAAGCGCTTTTCTTTAACGCCTTTTAGCTAGGCGAAATGCCAAATATCAAGTTTTTTCGGAGGCCTTTGCAACTTTTCCTTCAATAAGCACTTCTTTCTCTTTGAGAGGAAAGGAAAACCTGCTCTTAATGGGAAAACGAAAGTGCATGCGGCCCTTTTTAACATCAATAAAAGCTCCCACGGAACAAATAAAAGATCTTCCAAGAACAATATTAGCTTGAGCTTCTGACTCCAAAACCAAGAAATCAACCAAATTAGTCTTATTTTTAAAAGTGACAAGGACTTCATTAAATCTTTTATAGATTTTTGAAGAGCTACCATCAGAATGAGAATGACAAAGAGGATAATCAAATAAGTCTCCAAAATTCATAGTATCGAAAACCATTCTAGGTATAGTTGACATCATAGAACCAATATCACAATAAGCAAGGAACCTTCTATCATTTATTTCAATAGGAATATAAGGTTCCCAATCTCCATCTATTTCAAGAATTTGATAATTTTTAGAATTCTCCTCTATTCCATTTAAATTTAGATCACACAAAATATTTTCTATTTTATCCGATCTATCAAGTATTCCATCAGTTTTCTCATTCATGGGAAAAACAACCAAACCATTTATAATTCTAAGAGATTCCAATTCATCAATTTCAAGAAAGTCTCCTCTAGTAATAACGTCCAAGGCATGCTTACATGCATCGGATAGTCCATAGTAAAAGCATCTCAGTAAAACACATATAGCAAGCATGGGTTGGATCTTTTGATATAATTCTGAAATTCTATCCCAAGCATTTTTAAAACTTTCTCCACCCTTTTGTTTGAAGGTGAAGAATTCGGCCAAGAGATTCATATCAAAAGTGGTAAAGCTAGACATTATGATAAAGCAAAATAACAAGACAGGAATAAAAACTACACTAATTTTTTGGGTTTTAAAATTTTGCAATAAGAAAAATAAGCTAACGAGAAATAAAACAAGCAAGACAAAAACAAAGTAAAGTGATTGAGAGTATGAGACTCCCCTTTCTGTAGATCCAAGATCCCCGGCAACGGCGCCAGAAAAGAGCTTGATTGCTACTAATGAAGAGTTGGGCGGTGCCCCAAGCGAAGGCGGAGATGTAGCAAGCAGTTTTCCCTCGATAACGAACCGAGGTTTATCGAACCAGTAGGACCTTGAAATCAACAACAAAGTGAATGTTGAAGATCTCTGGCGCTTAACCTTCAACAGACGTGGACCTACACACACTCAACCAAAATACTTTGTCCCCAACGCTGGAAAGGTTGTCAATCTTTCCGGTCTCGCAGAAAATAAAGCGGTTAATTGTATACTGAAATAGATGAAATATGAAAATGGACCACTGGAGTAATAATGATGAAAAGTGATGAATAAAGGTTGCAATCAATGTAAAAAGATGGACCGGGGGCCATGGGTTCACTAGTGGATTCTCTCAAGTAAATAGAACAATCATATGATGGGTAAACAAATTACAGCTGGGCAATTGACAATATTATAACACAAACTTAATCTAGCTATGACAAAGAGAACAAGATAATATTTAAGTAGGCATCACGACAATGAACAAAGACCGTTGAGTCCAACTGCATCTTTGTCTAAAAAGTCCACCGTGGGATAGCTATCCAGCCTATCACCCATCGGTATTAAGTTGCAAGCAACAGACATTTGCATTAAGTAAAGCGTATGAAGTAAGCAATACTAATATCAAAAGAGACATTAACACCGCTGTTTTACCCTTAGTAGCAATAGCACACCCTCGCCCTTAGACGTTTCTGTCACTCGTGCCCAGGAACAAAAGGGGGCATGAACCCACTATCTAGCATAAATACCATCTCTTTGAGATACACACAATCACTTGGCCATAGTAACTACGCACATCGGAGGGCATGCCAGAACATAAATCAACATATAAGAATCATGCACAATCTGATCATAACTTTATAATCCATCGGATCCCAGCAAACACATCACATAGCATTACAATAATCGATCTTGATCATGTTAGCCAGCTCACAAGATCATAAGACATGAAGCACAAGAGAGAGAGACTACCATCTAGCTACTGCCATGGACCCATGGTCCAAGGTGGGACTACTCACAAATCATCCCGGAGGAAGGCATAGCGATGAAAAGCCCTCCGGGATCGATCTCCCCTCCGGCAGAGTGCCGGGTTCTGCTTTAGAATCACCCCCGAACTAGGGTTTGAGATGACGGCGCGTCGGGATGACTTCTCTGGAAAATAATGGCCGTCCCGATGTTTTTAGGTTTAATGTGAATTTATAGGCGTCGGAGGGGGCCGAGGGGGTGCCCCACGGACAGGGGCAGGTCCCACCCGCGGGTGGACCCCAAACCGCGGCAGCAGGCCGCCCCTGGCCTGTGGGTGGCCCCTAGGGCTGCCCTTTGGTGTCCTGGTGCCTTCCGTCGAGTAAAAATCCCCCGTAAATTTTCAGCGCAATCTGACGATATTTTCTGTGGTGGACTTTCTGAAATACAAAAACAGCAAAAATAAGAAACTGGCACTAGGCATCTTGTCAATATGTTAGTCCAACAAAATGCATAAAAATGATTAATATGATAATAAAAACATGTGACAACATCACAAAACTAGCATGGATCAATCAAAAATTATAGATACGTTTGACACGTATCAAAAGCCAACTTTATCCCATCTCTTCAAAACATTTCTTCATAAACTAATTATGAGATAAGTATGGCGTGAAAACCATTGTCTCTTATACTCTTGTTCATACTTAAAATTTTACTTGAGAAGTTGGAATGTTGAGATCCTCCCTTGACATCCTTGTTCAGCTGCCCAGAATTGTCCGTAACCGGGAACATGGCTATGATCATAGTTTTACACTCTCGAGAGGTTGTGCACGTTCACCACTTGACTCAATCAACCCATTCTGTCCTTGACCCTCATTTAGTGAAAAGGAAAGGAGAAGATTGAGATGAAACCTTTGGGAAACAGTCCCCTGTTCCTCTTGGTAGACCCATACAAGACATTCATCCGCTGCGAACTGCCAGAATCAGGTTCCTAGAACTTACTTAGTCAAGGCAGAGCCATAGTACCAAGTGGCTGCATTGGAAGCAATCTTCACATGGAGTAACTTCAAATATCTTTGTTCCTGGGTGGCCGTCCACAAGTGCACATACTCAGGTAACCATGGAAATGGCCCCGAGTAGCCACTCAACTATAAACCTCCATCCACATACCAAATCCACCCAGGTGGTTCGTTAACTTAGTAGAATTTTTATCACCTTTACTGTTATAAAACATTTTCAGCGTAGCAATGCTTATATCTACTAAGTTATTATATAGGTACTAGACACTTAGGAATAATTGGAGTAATACTAAACTGGTCTAGCATAGCATAATAATAAAACCTAACATGCAATTCTACTTAGCAAAAGTAAACTACAATGCATATCAAAATACTTAGGAAATTTATGCAGTGAGCATCACTTGCCTTTGAAACTTGTCGTTGTTCACACAATCTTTTCAACGTATCTTGGAGCACTCCGTTCAATCTAAACAATATAAACACACAACAATAAATAACAATACAACAAACAAAACACAACATCAAACAAGGATAGCAACAAAGGTAGCTAGGCTTGGGTCTCGTCTCTCTGGACAGAGGGTCATATTAGGAATATTTTTCTAAAAGAAAACAAGTTAAAAAGATTTATAGAATTTAAACTATATCAAAAATACTCAAATTGAGTCTCTGATTTTTTAAATCATCAAAATATTGCTCAAATATATTTTATAACAGAGGAATATATTCTAAGGGTTCTAAAACTATTTTACATGCAATTTTTGGACTTATAGATTTAAATATATGCCAAAATTACTCAAATCACACATTTGAAATTTGAATAATTTAAACTAAGGCAAAACTGAAAACTAACAGATTCATTAAATTCTACAGATCTAGAGGTTTCCAAAAATATTAAATTTGTAAAATTTGGCCAAACTAATAAAAAGTTATTAAGGTTCTAAGTTCTAGGGGGTTTTCTGCCAAATAGCTAACTAAATCAATTCGAGAAAAATCCTAGAAAATGCTTGTCCACGCGGCGTCCTCCGATTGGCTGGCTCTGTTCGCTGATTGGGGGCTGACGATGCGCTGACTGGACGCTGACGTGTCTATTGACTGGATCTGAATCTGGATTGCTAGATCTAGATATGACGGACTGCGTTCAATCATACCGACTCGACTAAGCTGATCTAATTTGGACTGTTAAAAACAGATCAGAGGGCCCAAAAGGTAGGGTTTCACCTGCGTGGTGGAGGGCTCGCCGGAGATGAACAGGGCGGTGGCACGGCGGCTCGAGCGCGGATGTTCCAGTCCCTCCGCTGGTCCTCGGACTTGGAGAAGGTGGCGACGGGGTGAAGCTCGACGAGGCGAGGACAGTGGCGCGATGGTGTGCTCGATTGCGTCCTGCAGCGGAGGCTAGAGGCGACCGGAGGTGCGGTGGCGGATGGCGGACGGCGCGGCTCGGGTGTGTGCGTTCCCGCCGTTCTGGAGGTCCTCGCGCTCTGGCGAGGCGACGACGGCGTGAAGGATAACACGACGGAGACTATGGTGCTGGAGGCGCCCTCGATTTCTTCCAGGAATGACGGCGAGGTGCGGCTGGAGCCACGGTGGCGGAAGGGGCCTCGGGTCGAGGACGAACACGGCGGTTTTGGGGCGTCCTTGGCCAAGAAAAAGTGTCAGTGAGATGCGCCACAAGGTTCCGATGAGGTTAGGATAGAGGAGGAGGAGAGGGGCGACCTTAGCTTGTCAAAAACCTGCGAAGAACACCGGCGGCCGTGCGGAGCTCCGGCTATCAAATTCGCTGGCCTGGCGGCGCGATTCTACCAGCAACCAGAGGGGAAAGAGAGAGGAGGGTCGGGGCTTTTTATAGGCGCAGACGGCGCGTGATTTGGTGCCTTAAATCTCCGGGAATTAGGAAGGGAAGAAATGCCAATGCGTGAGCTATTACGGGCGTAAATCGTCCGCGTGTTGAAGAAGATGATGACGTCAGCATGACGTCATTTTTTTTTTCTATTTTCTGTTTTAATTTTTAGATTTTGATTTAGGCCTCCAAATGAAGTCAAATAAAATTGTACAAATTTTTAAAATTCAATATAGTCTTTTAAAACATTTTGGAACCAAATTCATAACTTTTTCAAAATTTAATATTTTGAAATTTTCATTTGAATTCAAATGGCAACTTTATGCCATTATTGACATATTGGTAAACAGTGTTTCTAAAATAACCAATTAAATCCATAAAAATACTATGAGTAATATCATTCAATATAAAACATGAATCCTCATTTTTAAACTAAAATAATTTAGAACAATTCATTTTATAAAATATAGTTTGGTAAAATACTTTAAATACAAATGCCCATTTAAATTTGTGCTATATAATATATTGGAAAACTTTGCAAAATGGTTTTATTAGGATATAATGAAATCCAAATAAATAATTTATTTCCAAAACTTTAAAGCTTGAAAAATGAAAGATAAAGGAAAAATTGAAAATAATATACTTTTGAAGACTTTCTAAATCTGGTTTTCTTTATTTTTGGAGACTCTCATTTATCAAATTTTAAAAGTTTTAAATTTTTGTGATTTTTAAAACATTTCAAAGTTTTGGGATGTTACACACTACCACCCTTAAAAGGAATCTCGTCCCGAGATTCGGAGAGACTAGAAAGAAAGATAGGTTCAGGGATCTCAGGGTTTAGACAACTAGGTGGGCTACCACCCTTAAAAGAAACTTTTGTAGGCAATATTGAGATCTTTTCTTCAGACTAGGGTCCATATGGAAATGTGTGGATCCTTGTATCATAGGCTTCAATTCCAATTGGTGGGTGTCTCTTCAAGTAACCTCGGACACTGAAGGTTTACTCTTTGGGTCCAGCAGAATTCCAAGATGAGAGAATTTCACAACATCATGTCATCCATCTCTGTATTGTCTTTGGCATATTTCTTCTCCTGGTTCACTTTCTTTTGTGCAAACACTACGCCATTTCTAACAAAATTCTCATGGTTGATCAACACTTCCATTTGCAGGATTCCTTCTTCTTCACGAGAGCTGAGGTTTATCCTCACCGTATATCTTACATGTTGGCAACACTTGCCTCACATAGGGTTATAATATTTCCATGTGGTTTAGGCTCATCGTCAGCTCTCTTACAGGTTTGTCACTCAGATTTACCATTCCTCATAGCAAGAGTGAATGATATGAGTATTCGCCATGGGGGCCAGTCCATGTCGCACTCACTCATTACCTTGTACTTGGTTTGGTGAATCTCATAAGCTAACACTCGGTCAATCTCACATGTCTAACAGAAAGTATCCAATCTGCAAGACAACCTGAACTAAACTATCGATCCATCAAACTATTGGGTTGCGAAAACTCCTACACACGCTAGCTCCCAAGCTATAGCTTCTTCGGTGTAGTAGGCATTCCATACTACCCTTGAGTGGTTGGCTCGCTTGTTGCATCCTTAAATGGAGGTGGCCATCGTTGCAATCCAAGAGGTGGGTCACTTTGGTTGGCATATTGGTGATGCATCTGGTTGGGTTTAGCATGGATGAGTAGAGATAGAATGATTCTAAAAGAGGTGTTCTACCCAAACATAGCAGATCAAGGCAATTCATCTTGCAAGCAACATCTAGCAAACATCAAACAACATGGTTCTAACACAAACAAACAACCTAGTATTTCCATAGCATCTAAGATGATATGATCAATACACTATCACGTTATCGTTTTTCTAGCAAAGTCTTAAAGTGGTGGTCTCATCTATCTATTTCTTGAGTGCTTCAAATACTCTTCAACTTATTTGAGGTATTCATGAGTGTGGTGAAGTCTAAAACTGAGTCTTTCTCCAAGTTCTTTAATGACCTTCAATGTAGTGCATCTTGCCAAGTAGAAGACTATCTACTGATTCCAACTGTCTTTTCTTCGACTCCTTTGATCTTCTACAACTAGAGTTGTATCACACATTGGGTCATCTTAAGTAAGGGAAGAATTCTTAGAAGATGAATAGTAGATGAGAATATAAGAAGAGATAACTTGCAAATATTTTCTTTTTAAGAAGATAGAATAAAATAATTTTTCAATTCTAGGTCTTTTCCTAGTTCTAATCCAAACCTAGGGTTTCGAACCTACAGGCAACAAAGTGCTCTGATACCATCTGTAGCAATCCTGACTTTTAAAATAGGCCAAGATCCCTGTGTTATTGTGCTAGTCCCTGGATCAAATAGCTAACACCATAGTTTAAGATGAAGTATCATACATTGCATCAAAAATTCTATTACAACATATGATCCAGAAAATTTAACATTACAAGTTGCATAACCAAAGGCTAGCATTTTACAAGGTTCAGCAGCGGAAAACATAAAATAGCATGGAGCCTAATCATCTTCATGTGCCACAGACAGACATGTTGGTTGCAGACTCGAAACCCGAAAGCATCCTTACTCGTTGTTGGAACAACCTGCAACAGTAAAAGCGTTGCAGCCAAAAATTGGTCAGAACCATTAGAATGGATCTGGCAAGTGATACTTGTGGACTCATATTGGCAAACTCCTAGTAACTATATGCATATTTGGCTAGTGGAGTTCGAGGCTATTTTGCGTAAAGCCAACTTTATCCTATATCTTCAAAACATTTCTTCATCAACTAATTCTGAGATAAGTATGGCATGAAAACCATTGTCTCTTCTACTCTTGTTCATACTTCAAATTTTACTTTAGAAGTTGGAATGTTGAGATCCTCCATTGGCATCCTTGTTCAACTGCTCAGAATTGTCCATAACCGGGGACACGACTATGATCATAGTTTTACACTCTCGAGAGGTTGTGCACGTTCACCACTTGACTCAATCAACCCATTCTGTCCTTGACCCCCATTTAGTGAAAAGGAAAGGAAAAGATTGAGACAAGACCTTTGGGAAACAGTCCCCTGTTCCTCTGGGCAGACCCATACAAGACATTCATGTAATGCCCCGGGGTTTTCCCCAAATTAGATTTTTTGTTTGTTTTTGTTTTTGCATTATCATGACATCATCATCTATCACCTTGCATTTTGGCAAAAGAAAAATCAAAATATTATTTTAGCTAAATTATTTTGATTTACAAATTAATCCTAGGGTTAATGAATCCATCACTCTCTCCTCTTCTAATTTTCAAAACAAACCCCCAAAATAATATTTGGAATATTTGTAAAGCTATTTCAAATCAAAATAAAGCTTGTGAAATTATTTTGGCAAAAACCTAAATTTTGTTTTTGCAAATCTTCCTCTTTTCTATTCCCTCTTATCTTTTCCTTTTCTTCCTTTTCTATCTCCCTTTTTCCAATTCTGCAAATTGGGAAAAATCACCAAAAATTCTTAAAGGGCCGGGTGGAGTAATTCCAGCCCATCACCTTCTTCTCCCTCTCCTCTCTAGCCCAACTCCAGCCCACCATCATCCTCACCTTCTTCCTCCCGTACGGCACGCATCAGAGCGGTGCCACGTCCTCGATCAAGATGATGGGACGGCCGCTGCTGCGCCTCTCTCTCCTATAAAACCACCCCGGAGGCTCCCCTGTCCAACCCTAGCTCTAGCCCTCTCCCCCCATTAGCCGCCGCCACCTTCCTCTCCCCTTTCTTCTACCTTCTGTTCTTCCTCTACAACGAGAGCACCATCGGAGGGACCCGTCGCCGCCTCACTGCCATGGAAACCCGATCGCCTAGCTAAGTTCGGGAATTGAACCGTCTTGCCATCGCCGTCCTCTACGCAGGAGATCGAAGCTGGAGCTGCCACGGTCATCTTCCCCGTCGTCGACTACACCCGAGGAAAAACGCCAAGGTCGCAGTGGTCCTCTTCCTCTACGACGTCTCCGTCGGCCTCGAGCTTTTTGACTCCTCCAAGCCCCTCCCCGTGAGCCTCCACTCCCTTCCCTCTCTCCCCGTCTCGAAATCATGATGGAACCCGGCGCAGCTCTAAGATTCTTTCCCGTCGGCCATGGACGTGAGCTGCCTGCTCCTGCGCGAGTTCTTGCTGCTCGTGTCCTTCTCCTGCACGTACACACCACTACATCCAGTATGCCATCCGCTGCACCGCACGCACCAGCTCACACTCATGTCCTGGACGCACCCTACATCCCCCGATCGAGCGCAGGAACCATCAGCCACGCTGCTGCGTCTCGCCGTCGTCTCCTGCAACTCTGAAAGTCTGAACCTTGCTGTTTGGAAATTCAGTTAACCCCGCCTTTCTTACGTCTTTTATAAACAAACCCGCTTCCTGTCACCAACACCCATCTGGCCCAGTGGCTGTGTCCTCGCTCCCGCATCAGTGAGGCCCAAGTTCGATCCCCACTGGCTGCACATAAACCCACCCTTTTTTCTGTTTATTTTTGTTTTTGCAAATGTGTTCTATATCATATCTTTGGATCTATAACTCCAATTGCAAAATATATTATATGAATTTTTATCAGAAAATGTAAGCAATTTGAATATGCCATCCATGCTCATGTTTGCATCATGTAACTTGCACTTTAGTTGAGTTTTGCATTTCAAATAAATAATTAAATATGGAATGTGTGGGGTTTAATTTAATTATTGACCCGGTTCCATTTAATTTTATTAGCTCACCCATGCCTTGTTCCTCCATGTTAACTCAACATTTAATTTTGATGGTTAGAAAAATAACGTGAACCTTATAATTGAATGTCGGAATCTCGGTTCCATTTAAATTTGCTAAGTGCATCTTCTCATGTCTTGCCATGTCATGCATACATGTAATCAACATGCCGATTCTTTTGCCGTAGTAGTAAAATGCATTTTTGTGCCTTCCAGTGTTCGTTGCTTCTTCGGGATAGGACGTTGAGTTGATGTGAGCAACGACAGGTTCTGCTACCTCTACCGAATTGCAGGCAAGTGATACTCACTTGCTATCTTTGCTCGTTTTCTGTCTCTTACACCTCCTATCTTTTGTTCCTTGCTAGCCTTATATTGCGATGCTTGTGTCTCGATCCTATTTGCATGTTTACCTTGCAGCCATGATATGCCCCACCCCCACATCCTATAACCATGTTGCTTGTTTATCTTGTTGGCCTTGCGAGTCGTAGTGCATGCTTAGGTTGTTTTGCTCGAGTCTTGTTCTAGTCTTGTTATAATTTGATAGTTGGGTTAAATTCACATGATAGTCTTTAATGTTTGGCGATGGGATATAAGTAATAAAGATAAGGCACCGGCGGAAGGCCAATCGTGGTGATTTGTTCTGCTAGTGTCGCCTAGGACCCGAGTTCTTGTCCTCTGATCCAAGAATGAGCGCACTATCCACATGTGGGAGGAAATGGGACTCCCCTCGACCTAGTACCGGATCTGCAGCCTTGTCCAGGGCGCCACACGTAGTTCGGGTGTTTCCATTTGCGCGACGTTTTATTTTGATGCAGGTACGGATGGGACGCCTCCGATACGATGATGGTTACTTACGGTAGGGCTGCAGAGCGTTCGTTTATCGAGTGTGGAAGGAGGGGCAATCGTATGAGTGTTCCCTCCCGAAGCCGTTCTCGCATCGGCTAGGTCCACCTCGGAGCTTCGGCCGGACTTTCAAGGTGGGTCAGACTTAGCTAGGTGGTTCCCTGGACTAGTGTTGCAGTGAAGGAAAGTGTAGCGTCGGATATCCTGCCGGCACACCTTAGGAAGTGTGCTAATAGCTGGCAACAAGGGTTGAAGTGCGTGTGGTTACATTTGTGCACCCCTGCAGGGTTAAATCTTTTCGAAAAGCCGTGTCCGCGGTTATGGACGACTTGGTGAAATGTGCTGGCTAACAAGATCATAGACAACTTACACCTGATGATAATAAATTGATTAGTAAGATAGAGCTACTTCAATAATAAATTATAAAATTGACAACTGTGTGAGTGCCTTTGGGCTTGCTGCTCGTAGGATAACGGGCTGGTAAGGAATTGGCTGGGTATGTTTGGTGTTAGCATAGTTGGTTACCTATGCGCTCTCTTACCTCCTCTTTATTAGACGAAAGTTTGTAGCGTGTCTCTATTAGTTGTTAGTGCTGCTTGCCGCCGCCTCAATCGCTAACCCTCTTCCCCTGGAATTCCAGCTTTGATATCTTGTGAGTATTACTTGCCAGTACTTCTACTAGTACTGACCCCTTCGGGGCTGCTATTCCAATGCAGCCAACAGGTTTTAAGTCTGACGACGTTAGCTTGGGAATCCCTCCGGCTTGGCCTGGGCAGGGATATGGTGCCTTCGTTTATCTTCAGGACTCTTAGTCCAATTTGTTTCTTGTCCGTAGCCGGACGCTACCCGCTTCCATTGTTATTTGGATCTTTGTATTGTATCTTTGTTCTTGACTCGGTGAGTCGTTGTTGTATATATGTTCTTTTGTGGGTTCCATCGAGAATTGTTGTAATGTTATCACAATTCCACCCGCATAACGTGTGTGTTGCGACGTGCACGTTATGCCTGGTGGGCGTCCTTTAGGATCGTTATTATGCGGATTTGGCGGTAGCGCTCAAATCTGCATAGTACCGATCTTGGGGCCTTACAATTCATCTGCTGCGAACTGCCGGAATCAGGTTCCCAGAACTTACTTAGTCAAGGCAGAGCCATAGTACCAAGTGGCTGCACTGGAAGCAATCTTCACATGGAGTACCTTCAAATCTCTTTGTTCCTGGGTGGCCGTCCACAAGTGCACATACTCAGATAACCATGGAAATGGCCCCGAGTAGCCACTCAACTATAAACCTCCATCCACATACCACATCCACCCAGGTGGTTCGTTAACTTAGAAGAATTTTCATCACCTTTACTTTTATAAAACATTTTCAGCGTGGCAATTCTTATATCTACTAAGTTATTATATAGGTACTAGACACTTAGGAATAATTGGAGTAATACGAAACTGGTCTAGCATAGTAATAAAACCTGACATGCAATTCTAATTAGAAAAAGTAAACAACAATGCATATCAAAATACTTAGGAAATTTATGCAGTGAGCATCACTTGCCTTTGAAACTTGTCGTTGCTCACACACTCTTTTCAACGTATCTTGGAGCACTCCGTTCGATCTAAACAATATAAACACACAACAATAAATAACAATACAACAAACAAAACACAACATCAAACAAGGATAGCAACAAAGGTAGCTAGGCTTGGTTCTCGTCTCTCTGGACAGAGGGTCATATTAGGAATATTTTTCTAAAAGAAAACAAGTTAAAAAGATTTATAGAATTTAAACTATATCAAAAATACACAAATT
This sequence comes from Puccinellia tenuiflora, assembly GCA_012064385.1. Taxonomy (NCBI): domain Eukaryota; kingdom Viridiplantae; phylum Streptophyta; class Magnoliopsida; order Poales; family Poaceae; genus Puccinellia; species Puccinellia tenuiflora. Next base: position 1,937,874 of record QRDG01000054.1, read on the forward strand.
GAGTCTCTGATTTTTTAAATCATCAAAATATTGCTCAAAAATATTTTATAATAGAGGAATATAATCTAAGGGTTCTAAAACTATTTTACATACAATTTTTGGACTTATAGATTTAAAGATATGCCCAAATTACTCAAATCACACATTTGAAATTTGAATAATTTAAACTAATCCAAAACTGAAAACTAACAGATTCATTAAATTCTACAGATCCAGAGGTTTCCAAAAATATAAAATTTGTAAAATTTGGCCAAACTAATAAAAAGTTATTAAGGTTCTAAGGTCTAGGGGGCTTTTTGCCAAATAGCTAATTAAATCAATTCGAGAAAAATCCCAGAAAATGCTTGTCCACGCGGCGTCCTCCGATTGGCTGGCTCTGTTGACGGGGCGCTGACTGGCGGCTGACGATGCGCTGACTGGACGCTGATGTGTCTATTAACCGGATCTGAATCTGGATCGCTAGATCTAGATCTGACGGACTACGTTGAATCATACCGATTCGACTAAGCTGATCTAATCTAGAGTGTTAAAAACAGATCGGATGGCCCAAAAGTTAGGGTTTCACCTGCGTGGTGGAGGGCTCGCCGGAGATGAACAGGGTGGTGGTGCGAAGGCTCGGGCGCGGATGTTCCGGTCACTCCGCTGGTCCTCGGACTTGGAGAAGGTGACGACGGGGTGAAGCTCGACGAGGCGAGGACGGTGGCGTGATGGTGTGCTCGATTGTGTCCTGCAGCGGAGGCTAGAGGCGACCGGAGGTGCGGCGGCGGATGGCGGACGGCGCGGCTTGGGTGTGCGTGTTCCCACCGTTCTGGAGGTCCTCGCGCTCTGGCGACGCGACGACGGCGTGCAGGAGAACACGACGAAGACTATGGGGCAGGAGGCGTCCTCGATTTCTTCCAGGAATGACGGCGAGGTGCGGCTGGAGCCACGGGGGCGGAAGGGGCCTCGGGTCAAGGACGAACACGGCGGTTTTGGGGCGTCCCTGGCCAAGAAAAAGTGTCAGTGAGATGCGCCACAAGGTTACTATGAGGTTAGGATATAGGGGGAGAAGAGGGCGACCTGAGCTTGTCGGAAACCTGAGAAGAACACCGGTGGCCGTGCGGAGCTCCGGCGATCAACTTCACTGGCCTGGCGGCGCGATTCTACCAGCAACCTGAGGGGAAAGAGAGAGGAGGGTCGGGGCTTTTTATAGGCGCAGACGGCGCGTACTTTGGTGCCTTAAATCTCCGGGAATTAGGAAGGGAAGAAATGGCAATGCGTGAGCTGTTAGGGCATGTACAATGGGGTGATGTCAGCTTTCCCTTACAGATGCCACGTCAGATTTTTGTTTAGTTGGCGGAGAGAGAATAAAGAAAGAGAGGGTTGTCTTCCCTTAGCTAAGAGATGATCTCTTAAATATTAAGAGAAGACTATTTTCTCCATTGTACCGCATGTCTTCTCTTATTAATATAATTTCATACTAAAACTTAATTAATTCTCATTAATTACTAGAGATGATAATAAGAGAGAGCACATTGTATGACCGATATTTATTGCCTTCTCAGATGACGTGGAGGGGTAAGGGAAGACCCATCTTCTCTATCATTGTACATGCCCTTACGGGCGTAAATCGTCCGCGAGTTGAAGAAGACGATGACGTTAGCATTACCTCATTTTTTTCTTTCTATTTTCTATTTATTTTATAGGTTTTGATTTAGGCCTCCAAATGAAGTCAAAAAAAAATTGTACAAATTGTTAAAATTCAATATAGTCTTTTAAAACATTTTGGAACCAAATTCATAACTTTTCAAAATTTAATATTTTGAAATTTTTATTTGAATTCAAATGGCAACTTTTTGCCATTATTGACATATTGGAAAATAGTGAATCTAAAATAACCAATTAAATCCATAAAAATACTATGAGTAATATCATTCAATATAAAACATGATATCCTCATTTTTAAACTAAAATAATTTAGAACAATTCATTTTATAAAATATAGTTTGGTAAAATACTTTAAATATAAATGCCCATGTTAATTTGGGCTATATAATATATTGGAAAACTTTGCAAAATGGTTTATTAGGATATAATGAAATCCAAATAAATAATTTATTTCCAAAACTTTAAAGCTTGAAAAATGAAAGATAAAGGAAAAATTGAAAATAATATACTTTTGAAGACTTTCTAAATCTGGTTTTCTTGATTTTTGGAGACTCTCATTTATCAAATTTTAAAAGTTTTAAATTTTTGTGATTTTTAAAACATTTAAAAGTTTCGGGATGTTACAGTGGTGAGGCATCACGACAGTCGAATCAGGTCAGCTGGGGGCTGGGGGAAGCTCTGGGCGCGGCCCGGGCGCTTCTCTCCTTCCCACCAGAGCAATGCAAGAGTGATCACCATGCGAGGGCATGGATCGCTAGCTTGGAAAGTTTGTTGGACTACGCTCACCACTGCCTTGCTGCTGTGAGTTCTGCACCAACCGCCAGCCTCGACACCGCCATCCCTGTGCCAGCACCCCCGGGGGAGGAACGTCCCGAAGACCCCCGGGGCAAGAGGCCCATGGAATCTTCCCAGGAGGGTGCCGGCCAGAACTCCAACCCCAGGCGCCGCTCCCGGGAGGAAATGGAGGGTCAGACGAGCCAGCACCTCAAGACCTCTTGCACGCCGTACCCGACAACTGCCCTTGATCTCTATCACCTGGAGCAAGAACACGGGGAGACGCTGCGCCACTACGTCTGGAGGTTCCGGGGCGTCAGTTGACCGCACTCCCCCGGCAGACCTCCAGGAGATCTCCGTCATCGCCGTCTTCCACATCAACGTCCGCAGCGTGAAGATGCGTGAGAAGCTGAGCGTTCATGCCGTGAATACACTGGAAGAACTGTGGAGGATGGCCGACCGATGCGCTCGGGCCGAGGAAGCCTCCGTTCTTCCATCCCGCGAGGCTCTCTAAAGCCAAACACATGATGCCTCCCGGTAGCCCGTGGAATCGAGCATGCGTACCCAGAAGAAGCGAGTATCACTTAGAGAACTCCGTTGAGTAATAAAAGATAAGTCATCCTTGACCAAAGCTTGTAGTATGCAAAAGCTATCCACTTCGGGAGAATGAAATCATGCATGAATCGGGAAACGTGTCTTGACCGTCGAAGCGGGCACCCCAGGGTGGCTACTCTCCCAGGGGTAGAAAGCGGCAAGAGGCCTGGTACTCCCCGGGGACGTGCGGGCCAAAAGGGTGAGCGACCTTCTGGGAATCGGTAGGGCTCGTGAGCGCATTCTGACCAGTCAGGGCCTCGCGGGTAAGCTTACACCCCAGACGGGTCCCCCGGGATGTGGAGAAAAGGAAAACATGAAAAGACAAGCAAAAGAAAATGCCAGCGAAATAAAATGACATCGTACTTTTTAAGTAGTACAACCAGAATTTAAAATGAGCATGAGATCTGACGCAGTGCTTATTACGTTTGGGGCACAAGGTGCCCGAATGTTTTGCAGGAAGTCTAGTGTAATAGCCCCAGTTTGGTACTGTAAAATTTGAACCAAATTTTCACTTTTTCATTGTCATCTTTCATCATGGCATATATTTAAATTGCTAAAGTTTAACAAGCAACAATTGGAAAACAATTAAAAGGGAAGCAAAACCCTTCCCAAATTTCCAAATCAAATGCATTGCACAAATTGGCAAACAAATTATTTGAACTTCCAAATTGTCCAGGAAGTTCCAAGAATACAATTTATAAATATTTGTCAAAAGCAAATTCTTGACCAGCAAAGAAATGAAATTTGAGAATTCAAAATTGGTTCAAATCACTTTTGAATTTTGAAACCATGTTAACTTGTTCAAAAATTCAAAAGAAAAATATGGGGAGCTTCATTACCTTATGGGGATCCTCCATGAATATTTTCATAATTTTCTGAATTGCTTAAGTGCCTCAATTAATTATAGCAAGCCACCAATTTTGAATGGATTTTCGGTACTACCGGGCTTTAGCCGGAAGTACCGTGGAATCTTCTCCCCTGTCGCCACAGTGCGAGCACTATGCCGCCATGCTGCCCCTCGCCCCACTCGCTACCTGCTCCCTGCGGATATGGAGGACGCCAACACGACGCCCTCTCTCTTCCCTTCCCATTCCTCCCCGTTTTCCGAAAAGGAAACCCTAACCCTAGCTCACCACACGCCGCCATGGAGCCGTCGCCGTCACCCGTGCGGGTCATCTCCGAGAAAATCGGAGTGGAGAAAAAGTTCCGCCGCGGTGCCCTCTACCTCCTTGCCCGCGGAATTGAGCCGGAGAGCTCGGAATCGTCGCCGCCGTCCACTTCTTCTTCCACTCCTGCCGCCGCCCGCCGATTCGATTGCCGCCGCCAACAACCTCCCCCTTCACTGCCGAGCAGCTGCTTCACGCTCAGGGTGAGCTCACTGACCTCCTGGACGTCGTCGTTCACGCGCTCTCTCGCTAGTTCATCGTTGACGTCATAGCTCGCCGTCGGCCTCCGCTTGGCGCCGACGCACGCATCGCTCCGGCGACTAATAGCTAGCGGCGCCGCCCCCTTTTCTTCCCCGCACTACGGCACCTCGAACGCACCCTCTAGATCGTCCATGCACGTGCTAGGTTGACGTTGCCGTGTGTGTGCTCGCCGTCGTCGCAGTCACCGTGCGCCGGTCCTGGCTTCGGCCCAGTCAACATGCTCCGTCGGTACTACCGGGCTCTTAGCCGGAAGTACCGACCGTGAGCTGAATCGGTACTGGAACCTTCTGTTAATTTCGGAAGTAGCCCGGAAGTTGTTCCGGAAGTACCGACATGACTGGTACTATCGAGCTCTTAGCCGGAAGTACCGACCGTGAGTAGTTTCGGTACTAGAACCTTCTGTTAATTTCCGGAAGTAGCCCGGAAGTTGTTCCTTAAGTACCGACATGACCGGTACTACCGAGCTCTTAGCCGGAAGTACCGACCGTGACTAGTTTTGGTAGTGGATACTTCTATTAATTTCTGGAAGTAGCCCGGAAGTTGTTCCGGAAGTACCGACCTGACCAGTACTACCGGGCATTTAGCCGGAAGTACCGACTCAACTAAATTAATTTTGAGAAATTCATAACTTAATAACTATTGATCCAAATCTTGCAAATGATATACCAAATTGATCAGCAAATCAAAGGCTATCTAATTATGCTATCTTCACAGCATGACAACAACTTTTACTTTGATGTCATTCTCAAAATGGTTAAAGAATTAAAATCGAATAATCATTTAATTCACCAATTATTCATCGTTACTCGGAAAATTGCAAACAAAGTACCAAAATCATCATAAGAACAATACCTATCTATTCATGTCATCTTTATGAATATTTTAAACCACATTTTAGTACTATAATAGTTCATAAGCAATGTGGTCACTAAGTTAAATATGGGGTTGCGTCCAAATATTTGCACCAATTATTTGGCACTCCATTTAATTTGTTAGCTAAATTAAATGATGATATCATTGCATGAACTTGACATGTCATCATGATTGTGCATTGCACCGTTGTATTCCTGTTATTTATTTGTTCTCCTGTTATTGTTTTGGGTATCGGTAGATTCAGGAGTCAAGGTTCCACCCCCGTACCATGACGATCCGTGCTTCCAGCCCCGTCAGCAAGGCAAGAGATAACCTAACCTTCTTGGCATATATCAACCTATTGCTTTATACAAGTATTTTCTCCACCATAATATTGCATTCGATTCCAATGTCAACTTTTGGTCAAACTATAGAGTAACCTATGAATTGCATGTTCCCTAAACCATTACATGTCTCCCCTCCTAATAACCATAGGTTTGAAGTGTTGGCCTGAGTTAAAGATTATATCTGTTGTACTATATTCTTAGCTATGCTTAGCCATGCTTAGTCGAATGCTTAGTCGTCCGGTGATTATTTCCATGCTTATGAAATTGATGGAATGTTCAGACATGGTGGATACTTGTGGTACTGAATAAAAATGCTTAAAAGGCTTGGATGAGTTACCATCGGGGGATGGTGTTTTGCCTCATTCTTGCCGCCTAGGTGCGAGTTCTTTACTCTTGAACCAAGACCGAGCGTGCTTCCAACGGTGGGACATATGGAATCCTTACTAACCGAATAAATTGTGCGGGCGTATCCATGGGTCCTCTTGTTTGCGCTTTCCATTTGCGTGTGCGTTGCAGGTTGGATGAAGCCGCGATGAGGACGGTGGTGATTTGTAACATCCCAAATTTATAATAAGAATTAACAAGACCTAAAATTTGAAACCAACAAAAACTTTTTGAAATTTCTTCATTACTGATTGTGTTTTCCTTTATATTGTTCTGTTTGGCCTTGTGTGACTTGATATTTATGTTGTTTGACTAGTAAATATTAATCCAAGAATCCAACCCAAGTAAAAATATATTAAACGTGGTGCTCATGTTATGACAAGAGTAGATTCCATATATCTTTTCCAATCTTATTTTGGCCAAAGTCCATTTCAATGATGTTTGATTTCAGCAACAAATAAAATACCCTTTAGTTGAGAAAGTAAAAGTATTTCCAAAATTATGTGTTTCCAAGAATATGGGGACCTATATGTTATCTCCTATCTAATTATCAACCTTGATATTTTGCATGTGTATGCAACTCCCATTTTATAAACTCTGATTTCCACTCCATTCGAAAATAACTCTAGTGGGAAATATATTACCCCACATATTTCCTCTCTCAAACCTTTTTGAAAACAATTAAGTTATGAGTTGAGATACTCTTTAAACATCATCTTGTCATAATTGAGTGTGATCATTTTTATAAGATAGTATTGTTAATTATGGAAATGGTGGTATGATTAATTCATGTGGTTTGAATTGTGTGGTCATGGTTGTGATGTGAATATTGTTGTGTTTTGATGTGTGTGTTTACTAAATAAAATTATGAAGAAAGGAAAAGAAACAAAGTAAAAGAATCAACACATAAAATCATGTGACAAGTGACAAACAAATTTCTCCAAGTGAGAAATTAAGTTTCTTCCAAATAAAATTCAGTAGAGTGACATTTAATCACTCTCAATTTTATTCCTACCCTTTTCCCTCTCAAAATATATTTCCAAAAATCTTAAATTTAAAATTCTATTTCTTTCTTTATTCTTTTCAAATCACCAAATGTGCTATGATGCACTTATCAGATAAATTCCATCATAGCACCAAAAATCCCTATTAATATATATAAAGCCAATTGTGGAAACAAATTTTGAAAATATAAATTTAAACTTGGTTCATGCATTGTGTCGAACACCTTGCAGGCACTAACTGTGTTCTTCCCCAAATCAACCAAATGCGAGATCAATTCGACGAATTCGTGTGTAATCGAGCTAGTGGATGACTCCATTCGATCACTCTAACTCCCTGATGCATCTAAAATGCATACATGAACTTTGCACTATAATACTTATATTCCATTCATATTTGCATCATATAAGGGGTATATTACTATTATTTAATGATTTTCGGTAATTAATAATGATTTCCCCTTTTTATGGAATTAATCCTACGCAGGCAGAAAACCCCTATTTCTTTCTTTATTTGTTTCAGGACCTTAACGACGTCATAATGAGCTATAAATTTACGGGGGTCATTATTTTGGAAGGAGGAAGACATTGGAGCGAAAGGAGGCCGGAGGGCCAAAATAGGGGGCCCCACGCGGCTACAGTGCCAGGCCGCGTGGGCCCACCTAATTCAGCCCTCGTTGCCCCGTTTGCGTCGATCCTTCGCCCAGAAGCATCCTCGTGACCTAAAAACGCCTATATAAAGGGTCCCCCGACGTTCTTCGAAAGGAGAGCCGCCACAGAAGAGAAACAAGAAACAGAGACCAGGAGGCTGCAGATTGGAGGGGGAAAACTCCGGCGGAGCCCTGCCGGAGAGGTCTCCTTCTTCTCCATCGACATCTCCACCATCTCCATGATGAAGAGGGAGTAGTCCACCTCTAGACTATGGGTTTGTGGAAGTAGCATATGTATCTCTCTCTCTTGAGCTTCACTAATTAGCACCGTATGAGCTGCTGAACATGATTACGGTCACCGTTGTATTACCATTGTGGTGGATCTTTATATGAGTTAATATATGTTGAGATTGCAATGTTATATTTCAGTTATGAAAGTAGATGCATATTATGTACCCCGTTCTTGTATCCTTGTTATCATCAAGCATGTTTATGAGAGCGTGTGTGGGGGAACGTGTGCACTAGTTGGAGTAACGGGGGTGGTGAAGTGATAAGCTGACAACTTAATATTATGATCCATTGGGTGTTTACCTTACTTTGTTACCTCACTAGGGATAAACCAAAATACCATGTTGTAGGGTAGGAGGAGTGACATGCCTCTACCTAAGACTAGATCCATCATGTGTTTATTTTCACTTCATGTCATTAATCTTAAAGCTATTCTCTGATGTTATCTTAATTACTAAGGTGCATGATTTAGTTCACATCTTGGTGGAGTATAAGTGAGACTAATAATCAAAAGGTCTCTATGTTAGGACGTGATGCCCATATAATTAGTAACATGTCATTAACCTTGTTTGCAATCTCATATGTTAAATCTATGTCTACTCATTTGCCACACTATATTAAAGAGAGAGTGCATGTGTGAAACCATGAACCCCGGTCCATTTTAATCATAAGAAACAACTTTCCAACCACTTTTAAGCATCTTTTACATTCAACCATTTTAAAATCAGAAAATACAAAAACACTTTTACTTCTTGCATTCACATATAAAAACCCCAAAAATACCATCCATCATCATTGCATACTTATTCACCACCATTGCATTTTTATTTACTGTTTTGCATTCATTATCATCTTAATATCATTCTCACACCTTGTGCTTGAGAACCACTTGGTGAGGTTGAGGGCACAAAGCAATCTATTTTGTTTGCAGGAAATCTAGAGAAGGACAAGAAGATAAAACCCACACTACTGATTCCCCGAGACTTCGATATTAAACCCTCGAGTCACCTTCTTGGGGAAAAACTACCACTTCTACATACTCTGCACTTGGAGGCTCAACCTATCCCTAATATATTATCTTCCTTTCAGGGTATCAAGAGTACTTGTTGGCGTTGTTGAGGGAGAAGAACACGCTCATCAATCCCGTCATCAAAGGTTTTTCTGGCGCCGTTGCCGGGGAACGCACTAAGGATACATGAGAAGACTCTCCCCCCGTCAACTCCGCCATCACGGTTTTTCTGGCGCCGTTGCCGGGGAATCGTAGATGGAAGGTTTTGTCCAAGGATATCACAACAAAGTCAACTTCATCACCAACTTGTGCTAACACCTAAGCTTGGGGAGGTTGCACCTACGTGAGCATCATCTTGTCCATCTTTACCTTCAAGCATTTTATTTTGTTTTGTTTTTGTCTTGCATATCATATTTAGATTTCGGTTTGCATATTTTATTTTCAGTTTTGCATTTTGTTAATTCGGTTTGCATTGTTTTAGTGTCATTTTATTTTCAGTTTTGCATAAAAAATCAAAAACACATAAAAATCTGCTAAAATGGGTGATAGGACTAAGTTGTGTGACTACACAAACACTCCAAATGATCAATTTATTGCTAAACCTATTACCACACCTGAGATACAAGCTGATAGCTATGAAGTAAGTCCTAGTTTGTTGAACTTGATAACTAGGGAGCAATTTGGTGGTAGTGCTGTGGAGGATGCCTCTATGCATCTTCATGATTTTGTTGAAATCTGTGACATGCAAAAATTTAAGAATGTTGAAAGTGATGTTCTAAAACTGAAATTATTTCCTTTCTCACTTAGAGGAAAAGCTAAGGAGTGGCTGCATTCATTACCTACTGATAGCATTAAAACTTGGAATGATCTGAAAGAAGCTTTCATTAAGAAATACTATCCTCCTTTTAAAATCTTGCAAAATAGAAACAATATTCTATCTTTTAGGCAAAATGAAAATGAACATGTTGCTATGGCTTGGGATAGGATAAAACTTATGCTTAGAACTTGCCCATCACATGGAGTTAATGAATGAACCATACTACACTCTTTTTATAATGGTCTGAATTGCATGTCTAGAAATATACTTGATTCTGCTGCTGGAGGTGCTTTTATGGGAAAAACTATAGTAGAGGCTAAGAATGTATTGGAAAGCATTTTGCAAAACTATAGTCAATGGCATACTGATAGAGCACCTAGTTCATCTAAGAAAGTAAACTCCATAGAAGAAACTCATGATTTGTCATCTAAGATGGATACTATTCTTGCTTTGCTTAATAAACCAAGTGTTGAAAATATTCCTTTGCAAGAACTAGTTGGTGATAATTCTGAAAATATTGATGTCAACTTCATTAGGAATTATGGAAACAATGGGTATGGTAACAACAATTATAATTCTTATAATAAACCTCCATATGTTCCCAACAATCGTCCTTTTGTTCCATATCCTATGCTAATGATAAATGGAAAGCTGTGTCATCAAGTAATGATAATTTTGAGGCTAATAAAATTCTTATGGAACAAGTTGCTAGTCATAATACCATGATACAAGAGTTGAATAAGTCTGTTGCTTCTATTAGTTCTGATATTAAAAACTTACAACTCCAAGCTGCAGGACTAGACAAAGCCCTTTCAAAACTTGCTGATAATCAAGCCACTTTATTGAGTATGTCTGCTGGAAAACCACAAGCACCACCTGTGGTTGGATTGAATTCTATTAATATTGCTGAAAATGTTCCTCTTACTTTGGAGGAAACTCTGAATGAATTGCTAAATTATCCTGAATATATGTTGCCTTTTATGTCTCATCTTATGGCTTCAAAAGAAGAAGTTAGTAAAACTGAATATGATGAAAGAAGAGTTGAAGAAGTTAAGATGCTTAGTGAATTTAATGATCCTTTGCTTGATCTGAAGAATAGTAGCTTGCACGAATTAATACTTATCTTACAAAAATTTGCAAGTGATCCTTCTATTGATGTTAACAAATCTGGTTTTGGTTCCTATATTGCTAATCATGTATTGAAAGAAAAAATTGCTAGATACAATCAAGAAGCTATGATACCACCTAAGCTTGGGGATGTATGGATCCCCAAGGTGCTAGTAACTATTGGAAAAGAGACACGCCATGCCATACTTGATCTAGGATCTAGTGTCTCTGTTTTATCTAAACAATTATATGAAGCACTTGAATTAAACAATCTTGAAAAATGCTCTATTGGACTTGCACTTGTTGATAATACCATTAAACATGCTTTAGTAAAAGTAAGTGATGTTATGGTAGAGTTACATATGACTTTTGTACCTGTGGATTTTCTAATCATGGATATGGAGAATAAAACCTCTAGTCCTATTAGTCTTGTAAGACCTTTTCTTCATACCACAGGGGATATTATTGATTCAAAGGAAGGGAATGTGAAGTTTCAGTTTCCACATAAGAAATACATGGAACACTTCCCAAGGATGAAGGGCACTACTTTTAAGCTCCCTCATGAGCTTCATCTTCGGTAAAACAACAAGTAAGTAAGCCTAGCTATGTGGCTATAAAGAAAGGGCTTTACGGGAGGCAACCCGGTTATTTTTATTTGGATTTTATTTGTGTCCTCTTGCTGTAACAAGAGATTGTTTTCTTAGTTTAGTTTCTGGAATTTTTAATAAAGTGCCAAGTTTACCCATTTTGGTTTGAAAAAGTTGCTATTTCTATGTCGGAGATTTTATTCCTGCACAGAGTCTGTGCACGGTTTGATTTTTCGTTCTTATTCTGTAAATCCGAATGAGCTGAGATTTTTATTGTAACTGCAACTTTTCATCCTCTGTATGCCTGAATGTTTTCATAATTTTTCGACAAGTTTAAGTAGGACATAAAAATACGTTTTGCTGCTGCTGTTTTTCTGGACAGATTCCGTCCCATATTGTATTATGCATAGTTTGAACTATTGAGTTGATCCAATTAAGTTTCTGAGTAGGCATACAATATTATACACTCTCTGATCATTCATATGAATTTTAGTCCATGGATTATATGCAGCAAGAAACTTGTTTGTTTATCTCTACTAATATCACCCCACAGAAAAGAGATGGGAGAAATTGTGTTTTGAAGTTTTTTTCACAGGGATTGGAGGAGATGCACCATGAGTTATCCAAGGATGGTGAAAACCATAAGCTTGGGGATGTTCACATCCCCATTGAACCTACACACTCTCGGTTTGCACACGTCTAACTTCTATTTTTCTATGAATGCACTTTATCGCATAAACTTGGAGCGTCTTTTTGTTTGTTTTTTCTTTGATTTTTATTTTGTGAGACCACCACACTATCATTTATATATGAGAAAGCTACTGGAAATATGGGTTGAAATATCTTGCATGCTTTTATTGTATTGGGAAAAGGGATGTCTAAGTTGATTTTTAATGACACATATAGTTGCATGATTCATGAGCCTCTTTATGAGTAATAATTTGCAAATGCTTTATCATGAGCTATCTTTTATTCATGTTTTGATGTTGTATATCATTTCACCTTGTTTGACATGAATTAGTTAGTTCTATGGACACTCATGCATGCATCTGGATGGTCATCTTTCTCCCTTTTGCTAGCCCAAAAATTCCAACAAGTAAAAACTTTTTTCCAACACCTTCAACCCAAGTTTTTCCAGTGAGTCCACCATATCTACCTATTAGCTTTATGCTATTCCAAGTATGTTTATCATGTTATATGTGTTATCTATACCTCTAAATGAAAATGATGATGTTATTTATTGTAATGGGAAAAGTTTGTTAAAAAGCTCTCGCGAACTTGACGCACACTTTACTTTTATTGCATTCAATAAAGATGAGCCATTGTGATTAATATTATGAAGATAGTGGCTTGATAAATGTTTGACGAGAAGAGGCCATGTCGCCCCCTAAAAGACCACCGGGGTGTTTTCCCGCCGAAAACCACCACGCTCCTCGGATGCTCCTGTGGGATCCCCTTAGCCTATAAAAGGAGGACCCAAACATGGCCGAGGGGAGGGTTGGACCAGAGAGAGAGAGAAAGGCAAGACTAGCTAGGGGAAAAGGGCTAGGGTGAGAGGTGATCTCCTCCGGGTAGGATCTGCTGGTCTCCTACCTTTAGCCGCAACCTTTCGGGTGCACACCCGCCACCGCTGTGTAAGCCACACCATGATAATCCACTCAATCCAGACATGCAGGAGTAGGTCTTTTAGCCTCCGGGCGGCCTGAACCTGGGTAAACTCCCTGCGTCCCTGAGTTGCTCCCTAGTACGTAGATCGGAAGAACTTGGCAAGGTACTCTCGGGCAAGGTGTCTCCGGCCTCCTTCGCGCCCTGTGCGGAACCTATTAAGGGGGTATCCTTTAATCCCGGTGTCCATACTCCGAGACACGACACCCTTTGCCTCAGATCTAGGGTTAGACTTGATTTAGACTTGATGAGCATGGCCCTTCCACACCTCCTCTTATGGAGATGAATTCCTACCTCTTATTGTAGCTACTCTTTCACTTGGTGATTCTAGTAGAACAAGCCAATCTACCGGCCGCACGTTCTATTGGATCGATGGACCGGCCGGTAAGAGAAACGTTTTCGTTGAGCATGTGGTTGACTTGGGATTTGGGATCCAGAGGCTCCTCCGTTGGGGATTTGTTGCCGGGTTATTCTTCCTCGTAGGCTCCGCGAGTTATCCTCTTTGAGTTCGTTCTTCGTGTTCTTCGTCTTTCCTCTCGTCCACCTCGGGTCAATCCGTGAAGATCGGGCCACCACTACATCAGTGACCTACTCGACCTCGAAGGATCTAGACCAGGGGGCGTGTGAAGAATTATGACAGCGCCCTTCATCTCTGAACTCATAGAGATTGACGTGTCTTGGATCACGGACACCGGGAGTAAAGGATACCCCCTTTTTAGGTTCGGCACGGGGCGCGAAGGAGACTGGGAGATGTCGTCCACCGGGAGAACTTCGTCAAGACCTCCGATCTACGTACTAGCAACAAACACAGGGACAAAGGGAGTTTACCCAGGTTTAGGCCGCCCGGAGGCTAACAGCCCTACTCCTGCATGTCTGGATTGAGTGGTTTATCATGGTGTAGCTTACAGATGTGGTTGCGGGTGAGAACCCGGGAGGTGTTGGCTAGAGGTTGAAGACGATCAGATCCTGACCCGGAGGAGATCCCGTCTCGCTTCTGCTACTCTTCATCTGGTGCACTACCTAGCCTAGCCTCCCACCCTCTGGAAAATCACCCCTCCCTCCGGTGCCTCGGTCCTCGTTTTAGAGGCTAAGGGGATCCCACAAGGGAACCTTTGGGGGTGGAGGGGTCTTAGGTAGGAAAACCCCTCCGGGTTCTACTTATGGAGTGATGTGGCCTCTTCTCGTCCAAGTATTCTTCTGAGGGGGGTTAGGTGCAGTCGTCCACCTTTTGCCAGGCGGGCGGACAGAGGCTGACACCTTTTCTGATCGTGTCCCCCCGCGGCGCCTCCATCTTCTTGGCACCCAAGTCTTCTAGGAGCTTCCAGCCGGAGCTGGCAAGCTTATCCTCTTCGCTTGTATGGAGGTTGGATCCCGGGGGTGAGCCTGGCCTCCTGCCGGGTGTCCGGGTTCCCTGGACCTCCGCATCGTCTGCCGTGTTGAGGGCGACCCCGGGAGGTCCCCCAGCCCTTAGTCGTGGTTGTCGATGCCGTCCTTGCCTGGTCACTATGGGGCCCACCTGCCAGCCTCGAACCTTTGCCTTGTTCGCCTTCTTGGTGGGCCCACTGGTGGTGGACCCACTTTGACCACATCAGGGGAACCCCGTGTTCCCCTATTGCGACAGTAGCCCCCGGGCATAGTCCCGGCGGCCACGTTCTTCTGCTGTCGGGGCTATGACCAAAAAAGTCAAAGTCGGTCCCCGGCGCCTTGCCTTGACTGTCTTGTCCCATCCATCGGGGACGCGCTCGCAGGGGAGCAACGCGAGCCCACGGGTCTTCTTCGCCTTGGTCCGTCTTGAATCCAACGGGAGGAAGCGTCCCGAACGGAACTTCTCCTTGATCCCCATGCCGGCCGGAGCGGTGGGGCCACGACGTGATACGTGGGATGCCTTATAAGCCACATCTCCTGGGAACTGTAGTCGTTACTTCTTCCAATTGCAGAAATCCCCAAATCGCCGCCCAATCGCTCTTCGTCTTCCTCCTTCTCGTCACGTGTCATGCGCTTCTCCCTCTTCCCCCGCCCATGGCGCCCAAGCGGGAGAAAAGAGCAGTGAGGAAAGTGAAGCAATCCACTGGGAAGAAGAAAACTGCGGTGGGCCCCTCCCAGGCCGCTCCTCTTCCCTCACTGAGGGTAACTCGAGCCTTGTTCTCTCCGAGTATGTTTGCAAGCGAGGAGGGGATCACCCGCGCCCGCGCCCGCGGCGTGCTTGCCACGGAGTTCCTTGGGGGTGACCAGCTGGAGATCTATCCAGACGCAAGCCCCCAGCGAGAAGGCGAAGTGGTGACCTTCCACGACTTCTCCATGATGGGATTGCTCCCTCCTGTTTCCGATCTCCTCATGGCGATCCTGGAAGCATTCGGGCTGCATATGCTCCATCTGCACCCGAACGCGATGCTGATCTTGGCTACCTTCGCGTACGCTTGCGAAGCATTCATCGGCGTGATGCCCTCCGTGGCATTGTTCCGACACTACTTCATGCCCCGCTCGGGCAGGTCGAAGTGGATAGCGGGCGGAGTGTCCTTCTGCCTCAGGAAAGAAACGGCGCACCAGTACCCGGAGTCAAAGATCCACCCCAACTGGGGAGAGTGGAGGCGGAACTGGTACTTCATCTTGGCAGACAACCTCAGCCCCCATCTTTTGGTGCCAACTGCCCCAGCCGAGAGCTTAGCCAACTCCAGGAATGTAATCTCTCAAGACGGATCCCTCCTCCCGGTCACTAGGAGGCTGGCGGAGCTCCGTGCTAGCAAGGTGACTTGCGCTATGATTACTGGCGACTTCGTCTGGCGAGGGATACCCCTGCTGCAGCGTAGGCCTCAGCCGTTGTGGGAGGTCCGCCAAGTGATGGGGGCCCGGGTATCGTTGAAGCTGCTGAAGGGGAGGATGTCCTTCTTGCTCCCGGGAGAGCCATACTGTCTTCCGCCGGGAGTTCTCTTGTTGCTTGACCGTCCTGAGGGTGGAGACGCCGCGCCACCCATGCCGCAGTGCAACGCCTACGGGCTCCAGGGTACCGAGTTTCTGGACCCGTCCCCGGTGCCCAGGCAGTCGACGGCCCGCCGTAGGTCCTTGATGGCGGTGGGGCCGCCCTTCGGTGACTTTTCCCCGGAAGAACCGGGGCCTTTTGGCGATGAAGACGAGGACGAGGCGGCCCCGGAAGAGCAGGCTCGGCGCTCACCCCCTGCGCCCCTCCAAGGCGAGGAGGAAGTGCCCGCGAGTAGAGGAGGTGCTGGGGTAGAGCCGCTCCCCGAGCGGCCAGCACCTCCGAACATGCCGGCGGGGCAGGAGTCGGATGGGGAATCCGAAGCCCTCCCGCCCCCGATTCTTGCTGACGAACGAGACGATTGCGGCTGCCCTGACCGTCATTGTGCATTTGCAGGTCCTCCGGGTCCGGAAGCCCCCGGAAGCGCGCTCGTGTCGATGAAGATGAGGAGGCGGGAGAGGCCGCGGAGAGCTCCGCGGTGGTTGCGGAGGAGTTCCTGTCTCCTGAAAGGACCTCTCCGGGGGCCAGATCCCCGGAGAGAGGAGCCGAAGGGTCTCCATCGATCGCAGCTCGGATGTCGCCCCCTCATGGGTAGGCCGCCCAGAGGCTAACAGCCCTGCTCCTGCATGTCTGGATTGAGTGGTTTATCATGGTGTAGCTTAAAGAGTTGGTTGCGGGTGAGAACCCGGGAGGTTTTGGCTAGAGGTTGAAGAAGAGCAGATCCTGACCCGGAGGAGATCACCTTTCGCTTCTGCTACTCTTCGTCTGGTGCGCTACCTAGCCTAGCCTCCCACCCTCTGGAAAATCCCCCTTCCCTCCGGTGTCTCGGTCCTCCTTTTATAGGCTAAGGGGATCCCACAAGGGCACCTTTGGGTTCTACTTATGGAGTGACGGGTGAAAGAACAAGCTATGCCCGAGATGTCGCCTAGAGGGGGGGTGAATAGGCGATTAAAACTTTTGCTATTTAGAGGCTCGATAATTGCGGAATAAAACTATGTGTTTAAATTAACAAGCCAACAACCTAATATTCTAGGTTCACCTATGTGCACCAACAACTTATGCTAAGCAATTGAAGCAACAAGGTGATAGCAAGATATGAACTTCAAGCACGAAGGCTATCACAATGTAAATTGCATAAGTAAAGCTTGGGTATAGGAATAACCGAGGCACGCGGAGACGAGGATGTATTCCCGAGTTCCTCCTTGTTAAGGGAGTACGTCTCGTTGGAGGGGTGTGAGCTCGCCACAAGAGGCCTACTCAAGACGCCACAAAGGCCTCACCCTATTCTCCGATGAACCGCACCCAAAGGCTTGGTTCACCTTCCACTATCGGAATCCTTCGAGGCGGATTCCGGAGCCCTTTTACAACTTCCTTGGGGCACACACCCACAACTCAATTGGGGGCTCCCAATACGTGCCAAAGCTTCACAACTCGAAGTCTTCGCGCCACCTCCAACCGTCTAGGGAACACAATGCACCCAAGAGTAACAAGCTTCTCAACCTTCAACTTCACGTATCACCGTCGAGAGAGCAACCTGATGCTACTAATGCAAAAGGCAAGAACACACTAAGTGGTCAAATCCTTCACTCTCAAATTCCAACCAAAGCAACTAATGCTATGGAGGGAATAAGAGAGGAAGAACAAAGGGGAAGAACACAAAGCAACCCCAAAATCTACATCCCACAAGTTCCCCTCACTTAGAAGAGATTTTGATTGGTGGAAGTGTAGATCTAGATCTCCTCTCTTGAATCCCTAAGTTTGGGCAAGAATCATTGGAGGGATTGAGAGGAATCAAGCTCACAAGGTTAGCAACAATGGAGGAGAGAGTAAAGAAAGTGAGAAAGAGCAGCAGCCAGGTTTTGGGGAGGGAGGAGGCTTTTTATAGCCTCCCCCAAAAACTAGCCGTTGGGGTCTTTTCAGGCCGGAGACTGCGGACCAAGTGACCGGAGACTCCGGGTACCCTCCGGGGATGCTTCGGACTCCCAACAGAGCCACACCACATAGAAGCAAAACAGCCGAGAAAATCTAGAGCCGGAGATTCCGGTCATTTGGGCCGGAGACTCCGGTGGGCTGGAGACTCCGGTCCATCTCCGGGGGTGTTCTGGACCCCAGTCCAGTACCACACCACAACAAGACAAACGGCAGTGAAAACACAGGGGCCGGAGACTCCGGTGTGGCCGGAAACTCCGGACCAACTACGGAGTAGATCCAATAGAAAAAACAGCACCCCATAACTTTTGCAAATGAACTCCGTTTTCGATAATCTTGGACTCGTTGGAATCATCACAATGAGCACAACAAGATTATGCAGAGAAACATCATGGTCCAACAAAATATTGTAAAACCAAATGGGGAAAGTTTTAATAGCTCTTTTTCGCAAACCGAAAAACCGTTTCTTTTGCAATTGAAGTCGGAAAGAAGCAAAACCAATTTTGTTGGAAAAGGGACAACAAATGCAACCTTTGAAAAAGGCAAACAAGTAAAGGAGATTTTGAAAAGGGTTGGAAAGGTGAAACCTTCCAAGCAGATGAACCGACAAAATCTCCAATACCGAAAACGCAAATGAAGACGCATATGCAAACCGTTTTTGGTGATATTAGCCTTGTCATGACAAGCACGACAAGCACCAAGGCCACACCACGATAAGAGTCAAATAAGAACCAATGAAGATGATTTCAAGGATGCAAGGTTGCAAAGGGTTGAGCTCTCCACGAACGATACGATCAAGTTACTCGGTCGAGAGCCCTTTTTGATAGTACGGTTATCTATCCTATAATCCGGTCTCTCACTAAACAACATGAGACCGGTAAAAAAGAAACCCTATCAAGATCATACCTTTGCCTTGCGCATTAATCCAGTTGAGGTCGATGGAGACAATCTTCATCTCCTCAAAACGAACCATCTTCTTGATTGCGCTTCGCTTGCTGAAGATTCACATGTGGCTCCCCATACACCAAGATGGGAGAAGCATCTCTTCGGCATACCTTCACTTGGCCTTTATCTTGATCAACAAAAGATCTTCTTCCCTTAACCTTGACTCCAACACATGGAGAACAAGAAAGACCTTGACTCCAACAAATGGAGACAAGCAAGCTAATGGACACCTACAAATATAGCTCAATGCAAATATTAGTCCATAGAGATTGTCATAAATTACCAAAACCATGCATGGGATCAACCATGCACTTTCAATCACCCCCATTTTGGTAATTGATGACAATCCCTTTTTAAGAGGGTTTATATAATGAATAGAGCATCCTTGCAAGACAAACGAGCAAGGATGCAAGCGCATGCATGGAAAATGCAACAAAAGCATAAAACCCAAATTACCTTAAACCCTCTAAACTTCTCCCCCATTGGCATCGATTGCCGAAATGGGAAGAAAAATTTAGAGAGCCAATATAATATGAGTTCCTCCATAAAGGTGATGGCAATCCCTTTTAACGAATAAATTAGAGGAAATCAAACTGTATTGAGGATCAAAAGATTGCAAAAAGATGAAATCATTTTAAACATCTCCACAAACGAGAAAAGCAATCAAAAAGATCCAAAGCGAGAGTTCTAAATGAAATGGAGAAGCTCCCCATTGTTCATGCACAAACGAGGAGTGTACAAATATGGTATCCTTGCTCCCCCAAAATCAGCTAGAACACGCAACAAGTGCAATTGTGCATAATGCAAAAGCAAATCATAGCACTTGCACCAAAGATGTGGTTGAGCCATAAAAAGATACCAATTTTCAAAAATCCACCATAAGATAGGCCCAACCGAGATAAAAGGATCTTTTAAAGAAATATGTTCACAAGCTTAGGGATACCAATTGGAAACTAAAACCAATTGAAAATGCCAAAAGCTAGTGAGAACATTTAGCCAATAAAATTCAACATGCTCACCATGGTAAGCATGAAGTCAAAAGATCCAACAAATACATGAGTGTGTAAAGATACCAATAAACATAAGACAAGCACTCACGAGACAAATTTGGAACCACCAAAGAATTATAGATGAAAAACAAGGTGGCTCAAACGAATTAGGATACCAACTAAAAGGTGACCTCTCTCATATGTATAGGTTTCTAATTGGACAAACCATTGAAGATATACATCCGCAAAGAAACGTATACATACGAAATGGTTTGGAAAAAAAGAACAAGGTATCCAAAAGGAAGTCATAAATATACAAATGAGATTGTTGCTTAAAAGCATAGCACATAGCTCAAATTTATCTCATGGTATATAGATGAACTTAAAATATATCAAATGCATCACACATATCACTAAGGGAACAAGAGATAGTGAAGATGCTTTGAGTTAGGCAACAAGTATCACAAGGAAATAATATCAATTGAGGAAAAGGTTCTTGCAAATTCAACACATATATCACAAAGATATATGAAGTGAAGGAAAAGGCCAAAACCACAACAATTGCATATAGGAGAATTCATGCCAAGAGACAACCTACACAAGGTTGAAAACTAGAAAGGTATGCATGAGATGGATACTTGTTACCGAGATGCTTTGACGATGAAGATGATGAGAGTTGGTTTATCATCAAAGCTTGACTCCGACAATCACACGGTGAGAACACCTTCCTTATGAATGAGGCAAGCATCCAATGCATCTCCATTGTACCTAAAACACAATTAGAGTACAAAATGGTCCCCAAACTCATTGGGTCCCATAGTAGTTAGATAAACTACAATATATAGGAAACACTCAACATAAATATGTGCATATGGATATGAATTTGAATTTCATACACATCTTAGCCGATTTAGGATTCGGTGGAGTATCCCCTATATATTGGAACTAGAAAGACAAGCATGCCATGATATATAAGTTAAAGGTTATACATACAAAGCCTTTCAAGAACCAAACGAGATACAATTTGGATTAAAACACCAAGTAAACCAAGAAGAAAGCACACCAAGGTGTGACACAAAAAAAGGTTGTCCAAATTATATCAAAATCCAAATCAACACATGATGGAGGAAAAATCAAATCAACAAATGATTGATTCCAAAACACATCAACACATGAAGTGTGATATCAAAAGGAATCAAATCAACACAACAAATGATCGATAAGACACCAATTGAAAATAACATACCAATTAAAACAAAAAATATCAACTAGGAGAAAAGATACCAAGAAGAGGGTGATACTTGACCGGAATCAAGTAAAGTTAAAATAAGGCAGAAAGGTACCAAGACTCCCACAATAAATATCAATTGGAACAAATATCTATGGAGGAGATATTAAATTCCAATTAATACCAATTGAAGGTACCAACACAAGATAAAGAATCAAATTCCAATTGAAAGGATAAAAAATTGATAGATAGGTTAGTGTTCTAAATAAAAGGAATGCTCCCCCAATATTCATGCATTATCTTTGATATTTGCATTTGAATACAAAATGCATGCACAAGGGATCATTACTCTCCGCATTTTATTTACAACACTAAACACTACCAATTGAAAACTAGGATCCATTCAAAAGGCAGGGAATGCAATAGATAAAGCAAATCAACGCAAGAACCAATGTGAAGATGGTCTACAAAATTCACCACAATTACTAGTATCACTTGTCATGGACAAGGAGTATATGGAGATATTTCTCGGTGGTATATAGGAATGATGTTCAAGACCAACCTCACAACAAAAAGCATATGGCAAGAGAAAAGAATTAAGATGCCATATTTTGATAAAGTTTGTTGGTAGTTTCAATTATTCAAACCAACCGGCAAGGCCATGGTTAGAATAAAATGAAACGAATGGTTTCTCACATAATATATGGAAATACATATTAGAGAAAAACCACACCAAGCAAACTCACCCAAACAAGAGCCAAACGACAACCACAAAGGAAATTGGAACTTGTTCGAGCAAACATGCCACATAGGAGATAGATAATGTACGATATCAAATCTAAGTGGCAAACCTCAAATGTTCACATTTTTATGGGATTGTAATATGCACATAGCTTATTACTCCCCCATCATGTGATAAAACATTTTATTTTTAAACAAGAGGCGAAGAAAAACCAACTAGAGAAATTAATGGACATGTAGAATTTGAATTTCTCATGAATATGACATACCACATAGTAACTAGATAATATGAAATATCAATACTAGGTGGTGTGCTTCATGTACATACATTTTTAGGTTTGTGAGGTGCACAAAGCACATCACTCCCCCATAATGGGATAGTCCATTAATATCTCAAAGAGCCAATTAAAATCAACACAAGATCCAAAAAGGCTCAACACAAAGTTACAAATACATGATATACAACTATCAAACATAACCTTGAATAACAAGACAAGTAAGATAGAAGCATATCATATACAAGCACATGCTAGGAACAAGACTAACACATGCAAGGGAGCAAGCAACTTTCAATGTATATATGAGTTAAATACAAGTTACCGCAAGGAGGAAGCATTGGTTATGAGATAGGTATGTGGTAATCCAATTGACTTGGCTTGATAGACAAAACCATGAAGATCCCTTAATTCTTAAAAAAATAGCCAAGTCACCAAAGTCCTCCATAATAACCTATTGATCAAGTTGAAGCTTGTTGGTCCCCAACCAAGTTGGGTCCTAAGATGTTAGTCACAATAGGCTTGGGAACCCAAATGGTGCTTTTCTTGACACCACTTTGAGCTCCCATAAATTTGGCAAACACATTGCCAACTCTATCCTTCCCAAGAGAATAATCATCATTAATTATGATAGGGTTGGAAGAGGTACCGTTTGTGCATGAAGAAGCAAGATGTAGCAGACCTGCACTTAAAATATAGGCACGATCCCTGTGTATAGTGCAAACCCCTGGATCGAGTCATTTGCACACACAGTTAAGATGTATATCACAACAGTGCATCAATTATTACACGAATGATCCAAGTACTTAGGAAAATATCCATTACAACTTGCATAGCTCAAGGCTAGCATTTTACAAAGATTAGCACAGCGGAAATAAAAATAGCAATGAGTCTCCATCATCTTCATGTGCCACAGGCGAACATGTTGGTTGTAGACTCGAAACCTTTAACGAAACCTCACTCTTCGTCAGAAAAACCTGATAAAATGTATCAACAAGGTGGGTCAGAACCATAAAAATGGAACTGGCAAGTGACACTTTGTGGACTCATATTGGAAAACTTCTGTCAACTATATGCATATATGGCTGGTGGAGTTTTGAAGGCTCTTTGCGTAAAGCAAGTTTTATCCTATAAAAACATTTTGACTCATTAAGTGGAAACACTGGGAAACTCCAGCATAACCGTGACAACACTTGGTAAACTCCAGTGTGTCAGGTGACTACACACGGTAAACTCCGGTGAGTCACTTATTGTTGTTCACTAACAAGTTTTATTTAGAAGTTGGCATGATGAGATTCTTCCGTTGTCTTCCTTGTCTAGCTGCTCAAAATTGTCCGTAACCGGCGACACGGCTATGATCATAGTTTGACACATTCGAGAGGTTGTGCACTTTCACCACAAGACTCAATCAACCCATTCTGTCCTTGACCCTTATGTAGTGAAAAGGAAAGGAGGAGATTGAGACGAGACCTTTTGGGAATAGTCCCTACTTAGTCAAGATAGGGACCATCTATCAAGTGGCTGCACGGGAAGCAATCTAAACTTGGAGCAACTTCAAATCTCTTTGATCCTGAGTGGTTGTCGGCAGTGTGATCCATACTCCAAAACTGGAGAATCAACCTCTTCTAGCAATTTTATACTCCCAAAACTGGGGAAATGCTTAAACCAAACACACACCCAGGTAGTTCTTTAACTTAGTTATTTTTCAAAACATTTACCAAGACAACATCTTTGCAAGGCTAAGCAAATCTACTAAGTTAAAGGCTACTACAACAACATGGTATAAGAGGGGTGGCTACACTACTTTGGGTTTTCATAGCATAGCATAGCATAGTAGTAGTACTCCTATAATGCATACTACTCAAAGATAGCTACTCATGCATAGACAAAATACTTAGGGAAAATTATGCACTGAGCATCACTTGCCTTGGAAACAGGTTGAGCAGGAGCAACAATTGCTAGAATTCCCGGGTCTCTCCGAATAGTCTAACAAGAATACATCAAGCCACACATAAGCACACAAAACAAATATAACAATACAACAAAATATGCTATGCATGAAATGCATAGAAAAAACACAAGTAAAATACTAACTATTGTTTTCTGTTTTTTTGAAACATGCATGAAGTCAAAATGCATTTGAAACAAATTTTAATATAATAACAACACAAAACAATTCCCAAAAAGGGAATAAACACAAATTAAATACTACTATTAAACAAAATAATTACAGAAAATATGGGAGTGGTCTTACTGGACAGAGGACTTCAAAACTAAACTAACCCAATTGGATTCACTCAAAAAGCTATTTTTAAACTAAAGTTATGCCAAATTTACTCAAATAACACATTTGAAATTTGAATAAATTTAAACATGTCAAAACAGAAAACTAAAAAGTTATGATAAATCTAAGTTGCAGGGGCTTTTCTGCAAAACAGACTGAAACTACTAAATTCGGGAAAATACACAGAAATTTCCCTGCCACATGGCAGCTTCCTATTGGCTGGGTCTGCTGACTGTACGCTGACTGGGCTGCTGACTGTGCTGCCACATCAGCATACCGATTCGGTTTAAGGAAATAAACAGCGGCCGTCGGATCTAAATTGAATGGCCCAGATCTAAACGGCCAAGGGCGGGCGGCGCGGCCTCGCCGGAACCCTAGCCCGCGCAGTGGCCGACGGCGGCGACACGCGTTCCGGCGAAACGAAGGGGATAGGGAAGGGGGTTTCGCTACCATGAGTTGCAGGATGTTGAGGCGGGCTCCATGGCGCGGCTGGCAGCGGTGGAGTGCACGGGCTTGACGGCAATTCGTCGCCGGAGTTGGCTCCCGCGACGGTCGATGGTGGTCGTGGATGTGCGCGTCGCTCTGCGGCAAATAAAAATACCGCATGATGTCAGGGAGTTGCGCACGGCTAAAAGGAGAAGAAAGGAACGAAGGGAGAAGGCAGGGGTCGTCGGAGCTCGCCGGAAATGAAGCTTCTTGCCGGCGGCAATGGCAAGATGTCGAGCTCGATTCCGAGCAGCCTGGGGGCTCTCGGGCAGTGGTATTTGGGGAAAAACAGAGAGGAGGGAGTGGGCTATTAGTAGGTGTTGGTGGCGCAGCTGTTACCACTCGTGGTGGTGCGGATTGAAGAGGGAAGGTCGACGGGTTCCGGCCGGTGAGCTCCTGGGGCGGTTGTGGACGCTGCTGACGTTTGGGGAAGGAGCTGACGGGTGGGCTGGCTTGCTGGGCCGCGGTTGGGCCGATTTGTCGGTTCGGCTGCAGTCTGGCCCCCTTTTTTTTTGTTCAAAACTTTTGCTATTTTCTGATTTCGAAAACCAAACAAAACCAACTCAAAACTTTTTCAGAAAAATTTCATAAAATACTTTTTGAAAAGCTTTTTGAATATAGAAAACTTTGGCACATACTTTGCCACAAAATAAAATAAAATAATTGATTTTATGAAAAGGGTTATTTAATACCCTATTATGTCAAAATAGTTATTTTAACACCAAAAAAATTAAGTTTAAAACTCAAATCAATTAATTTGAAATGAAATGCAGCAAGATGATGATGCATGAATGCATGTTTTTGAAATTTTGAAATTTTGGGATGTTACACAAGATGACCTTTGCCACGGCAAAGGTAGCAACACCGACTCTTCTTCTTCTTCTTAATAGGCTCTTCAACTTGAGGAGCAATAGCTTGAGTCTTCTTGGGAGGTGGCCTTTGTTCAACACGTGGTTGAGCACGAGTTTGAACAAGAGGCCGCTTCCCTAGTTGCTTCTCACTAAGAGGCTTCTTCTTCATTGGGCAATCCCGAACGTGGTGCCCTTCAACCTTGCACTTGAAGCAAGTGATCTTGGCCGGATTCTTGACTTGAACTTGGCCCTTCTTCTTGTTGTCAACCTTGGACTTGTTCTTGTTGTTGGAGTTGAATCCAAGTCCACTCTTGTCATTGGGGGATTGTTGCACACTCAACATGTTGTCAAGTGCACGCTTCCCTTCATGACGCTTTTCCAAGCCTTTCTTCATAGAAGTGGCTTGGGCCTTGAGCTCTCCTCTTTTCTCTATATGGTTAGTGACAACACAAGTACTAGAGGAGGTAGATGCATCAATGTTAGAGCAACAAGGCAAAGCAAGTAATTCATCACAAGATGTACCAACATTTTTAGTGGATGAACTACTAGGACTAGCACATGGCAATATAGCATTTTTGGTTAAGGTTGTGCTATCATCCAAACGAGGCTCACAAGATGTTACCTTGTTAGTGAGGGCCTCATGAGCTAACTTAAGACAAGCATAGGATGCAAGAAGTTCATCATTAGAGCTACATAGCTTTTCGTGACTTGCTTCCAACTTCTCATACTTGCTAGTTAGCAACTCAAGATGAGCCCTTGGCTCAACATTCTCCTTCATAATAGATGCTTCACAAGAAGTGGAGTTAGTAGCACAAGCATCATTAACTTTAGGAATAGAAGAAGATAACTTGGCAAGCTCATCATTTAATCTAGCATTTTCATTTTTCGTGACTTTATATTTAGCATGAGCATGGTCACGTTCTTTAATGATTTTAACAATTATATCATTATGAGACTCCTCGATAGATTCTAGTTTCTCCTCTAGAGAAGCACGAGTCTCTTGCTCTTCCACAAGAGCATCTTCTAACGATGCTTTCTCCATAGCATCATCTCTTTCAATCTTACCCTTTTCTTCAAGGCTTGCTTCCAAGGCCTCAATAGTTTCCCCACGCTCAATAAGAGTGCTCATGATTTCAAAGAGGTTAGCTTGGGCACTTTTATTGCTAGGAAGGGCTTTAAGAATCATAAGACCTTTATTTTGAAGAAGGGCATTAATTTTTTTCCATATCATCTTCTTCATCATTATTATCATTATCATTATTATTATCATCACTACTAGAAGATTTAGCCATAAGGCAATGAGTGATGGATGAAGAAGGACAATTAATTTTTGAACTACTCAAGTTCAAATCTTGTTCCACAATTAATTGGGTTTCCTCTACATTAATATTCATGCAAGAGTTAGAGGGAACACAAGCATTTTTTATCATTGGGACAAGATAAAGCAAGCATATCATCATTAGATTTGTCTAAACAATTTTTGAATGGTATGCGAGGATATCAACACTAGCATGTATGACATTTATAGTGCTAGATGAGTTTAAGTCCAAAGATGAGGCATTACAACAAGATAGCGACAAACGATCATCATAAAAGAGCTCACTATCAATATTGCAAAGCCTATCACTACTCACCATTACATTGGTTTGTGGCTTACCACATTTTGGTGAAGTAGATGAAGAAGAGAGCTCGTCACAGTCGGAGGTGGAGGGAGAACAATCATCCTCAATAGAGTTGGACACTCCATATTTTTCTTGAAGCTTGGTCCAAAGCTCATGAGCGTCTCGTAGAGGCATGATAGACTCGAAAACTACAACACTCACAAATTTGCAAAACTCATTAGAAGCTAGAGCATCTAGATATAAGTTTTTCTCATCCTCTAAAGTCGTACTTTCGTAATCCTTTGGAGGAGAAAAACCTATATCTAAGATACGCTCAATATTGGGGTCCAAGACCCGTAAGTGATTAAGCATATGAGTTTTCCAAACATTAAAATTTGTGCCATTAAATCTAAACAAGGAATTGTGCACTACATCCCTACACAACATCTTTACTCTCTAGGCGGTAAAGCCAAACAAGAGAGATGAGGCTCTGATACCAATTGAAAGAACAAGCTATGCCCGAGATGTCGCCTAGAGGGGGGGGTGAATAGGCGATTAAAACTTTTTCTATTTAGAGAGTTGATAATTGCGGAATAAAACTATGTGTTTAAATTAACAAGCCAACAACCTAATATTCTAGGTTCACCTATGTGCACCAACAACTTATGCTAAGAAATTCAAGCAACAAGGTGATAGCAAGATATGAACTTCAAGCACGAAGGCTATCACAATGTAAATTGCATAAGTAAAGCTCGAGTATAGGAATAACCGAGGCACACAGAGACGAGGATGTATTCCCGAGTTCCTCCTTGTTAAGGGAGTACGTCTCGTTGGAGGGGTGTGAGCTCGCCACAAGAGGCCTACTCAAGATGCCACAAAGGCCTCACCCTATTCTCCGATGAACCGCACCCAAAGGCTTGGTTCACCTTCCACTATCGGAATCCTTCGAGGCGGATTCCGGAGCCCTTTTACAACTTCCTTGGGGCACACACCCACAACTCAATTGGGGGCTCCCAATACGTGCCGAAGCTTCACAACTCGAAGTCTTCGCGGCACCTCCAACCGTCTAGGGTACACAATGCACCCAAGAGGCACAAAGCTCTTGGGACCACAATGCACCCAAGGGTAACAAGCTTCTCAACCTTCAACTTCACGTATCACCGTGGAGAGAGCAACCCGATGCAACTAATGCAAAATTCAAGAACACACTAAGTGGTCAAATCCTTCACTCTCAAATTCCAACCAAAGCAACTAATGCTATGGAGGGAATAAGAGAGGAAGAACAAAGGGGAAGAACACAAAGCAACCCCAAAATCTAGATCCCACAAGTTCCCCTCACTTAGAAGAGATTTTGATTGGTGGAAGTGTAGATCTAGATCTCCTCTCTTGAATCCCTAAGTTTGGGCAAGAATCATTGGAGGGATTGAGAGGAATCAAGCTCACAAGGTTAGCAACAATAGAGGAGAGAGGAAAGAAAGTGAGAAAGAGCAGCAGCCAGGTTTTGGGGAGGGAGGAGGCTTTTTATAGCCTCCCCAAAAACTAGCCATTGGGCCTTTTCAGGCCGGAGACTGCGGACCAAGTGACCGGAGACTCTGGTCTAGCCGGACTCGTGGAGGGCCGGAGATTCCGGTCATTGGGGCCGGAGACTCCGGCCAGGCCGGAGACTCCGGGCACCCTCCGGGGATGCTTCGGACTCCCAACAGAGCCGCACCACATAGAAGCAAAACAGCCGAGAAAATCTGGGGCCGGAGATTCCGGTCATTTGGGCCGGAGACTCCGGTCCATCTCCGGGGGTGTTCCGGACCCCAGTCCAGTACCGCACCACAGCAAGACAAACAGCAGCGAAAACACAGGGGCCGGAGACTCCGGTCATTTGGGCCGGAGACTCCGGTGTGGCCGGAAACTCTGGACCAACTCCGGGGTAGATCCAACAGAAAAAACAACACCCCATAACTTCTGCAAATGAACTCCGTTTTCGATAATCTTGGACTCGTTGGAATCATCACAATGAGCACAACAAGATTATGCAGAGAAACATCATGGTCCAACAAAATATTGTAAAACCAAATGGGGAAAGTTTTAATAGCTCTTTTTCGCAAACCAAAAAACCGTTTCTTTTGCAATTGAAGTCCGAAAGAAGCAAAACCAGTTTTGTTGGAAAAGGGACAACAAATGCAACGTTTGAAAAAGGCAAACAAGCAAAGGAGATTTTGCAAAGGGTTGGAAAGGTGAAACCTTCCAAGCGGATGAACCGGCAAAATCTCCAATACCAAAAACGCAAATGAAGGCGCATATGCAAACCGTTTTCGGTGATCTTAGCCTTGTCATGACAAGCACGGCAAGCACCAAGGCCACACCACGATAAGAGTCAAATAAGAAACAATGAAGATGATTTCAAGGATGCAAGGATGCAAAGGGTTGAGCTCTCCACGAACGATACGATCAAGTTACTCGGTCGAGAGCCCCTCTTGATAGTACGGTTATCTATCCTATAATCCGGTCTCTCACTAAACAACATGAGACCGGTAAACAATAAACTCTATCAAGATCATACCTTTGCCTTGCGCATTAATCCAGTTGAGGTCGATGGAGACGATCTTCATCTCCTCAAAACGAACCATCTTCTTGATTGCGCTTCGCTTGGTGAAGATTCACATGTGGCTCCCCCATACACCAAGATGGGAGAAGCATCTCTTTGGCATACCTTCACTTGGCCTTTATCTTGATGACAAACACCTTGGCCTTGATCAACAAAAGATCTTCTTCCCTTAACCTTGACTCCAACACATGGAGAATAAGCAAGACCTTGACTCCAACAAATGGACACAAGCAAGCTAATGGACACCTACAAATATAGCTCAATGCAAATATTAGTCCATAGAGATTGTCATTAATTACCAAAACCATGCATGGGATCAACCATGCACTTTCAACGGGGCCTCTTCTCGTCCAAGTATTCTTCTGAGGGGGGTTAGGTGCGGTCGTCCACCTTTTGCCAGGCGGGCGGACAGAGGCTGACACCTTTTCTGACCGTGTCCCCCCGCGGCGCCTCCGTCTTCTTGGCGCCCAGGTCTTCTAAGAGCTTCAAGCTAGAGCTGGCAAGATTATCCTCTTCGCTTGTACGGAGGTTGGATCCCGGGGGTGAGCCTGGCCTCCTGCCGGGTGTCCGGGTCCCCGGGACCTCCGTGTCGTCTGCCGGGTTGAGGGCGACCCCGGGAGGTCCCCCAGGCCTTAGTCGTGGTTGTCGATGCCATCCTTGCCTGGTCCCTGTGGGGCAGATGGGGGGTCCATCTGCCAGCCTTGAACCTTTGCCTTGTTCGCCTTCTTGGTGGGCCCACTGGTAGTGGACCCACTTTGACCGCACCAGGGGAACCCCGTGTTCCACTGTTGCGACAGAGATTGGATCACGCTCATCAGTGCAAAGGGTACAGCGATCGTCGGCCGGTTCATGGCCGATGGTGAGTACATCGATGTTGGCTCTGAGGTAAAATTCATTACCCACACTGTCCGCATCAAATCATGCCTTAGATCTACTCTGCTTGAGGACAGTGGCGCATCGGGATTAGTTGGCCCTGTGTTGGGATCTTCTTCTGGTGCCCCGGTTAGTAAGCCGTTTTATACTGCGAATCAGCCTGCCCTGGATCCTGTATGAACCCTTATGTTACTGTTAAACTCATGGATGATATCCCTTTGGCTGTGCATGCATTGATCTCTTTTGGACTGGATTTCTCCCCGGGTATTCGTTTTACCAAAGATATCATAAAGGATTTATTTGCTGTGGTTCATCCCTCTAGAGATTCTAGGCATTTCATCATGGTTGTCTCCTTTGGGCATGCTAGTTTTAAACTAGATGATAATTCAGTTGGCATAGCACTTGAGGCAGTAATTGGTGGATACTGTGGTGAGCTAAAGGCGTCTCTTCTTTGTGATGGAACTTTTTCATTCAATGTCTCAAGCAAGCATGTGGGCTTCAGAATTCTCAAGCTCATCAAGTTTGCTTGCAGGTAGTTTAAATATGAGTTTCATCTTTGGGGCCGTGGTGGTCCAAACTTGGTTAGTGAATTCAAGAAATGGCAGTTGGAAGAACAGAAAGAATGGACTTTGATCAGTCCTTCAAAGAGAAGAACCGAGCTTGGTCTACAAGCACTGAAGAAACGAGCTCCAAAGTCGATTGTGCGAACACATACTAGGCCTCGGAGAAGTTTGAGGTTATCTGATTCTATTAGCTACTCGGCTTGTGAAGGCTATAGTGACCCTAAGCTTCAGTTAGTAGTGGCTACACCGTCAGACGCACCGCCTCAGTTGAACTGGAAAACTTCTGAACCAAGGATTCAGTTCGGCGCGATGCTGCCTCTTACAGTGCAGCAGACAATAACCCATTCTCTGGAGAAGGACAAAGGAAAATCAGTTTCGATGGAGGATCCTTAGGCGCCAATCTCGGATTTAAATATGGCTATTAAGGCCAAACAGATCTTTTCCCGCAGTGGGCTGGATGAGGGTTCGTCTGGGGGGCTGGATTTTGATCGTATGATTGATAAAATGGTGGCCCAAGTTTGGGATTGTTCTTTCTGCTTATCAATGGGCCATAATTCACGGGCCTGTACCAAGCAGATCCGCTGCGGAGATT
Source organism: Puccinellia tenuiflora (assembly GCA_012064385.1). NCBI lineage: Eukaryota > Viridiplantae > Streptophyta > Magnoliopsida > Poales > Poaceae > Puccinellia > Puccinellia tenuiflora. The sequence continues at coordinate 1,969,953 of QRDG01000054.1, forward strand.
GCCCGTAACTGTTTCAATAAGACTTGCAAAAAAATCCAAACAATGGATTCCTAAATTGGTGTCGTCTTTTATCTCCACTACTAATAAAACAGCGAACGTCAGTTCCCCTACAGCCACCCAGCGAATTGTACACAAGATAATTCTGAGCCTCCGATCAGATCAACTTACACAGATCGCACTGTCCATATTTCCCCAATGGTCTGCCACGGGAATCAACGCTCCAGATCAAATGTTTTGCCGGCAGACTGCCCCGCGCAAGTCGCTACACGACCCAATGGATCGCTAACTCGTAAGAAAACTTCACCCCACGATCTCGCTCAGCCGAAGAACGCTGCCATCGCCATAGAGGCTGCCCTCGGCCGATCCCACTACGCTGCCCTAACTCTGGTGTCGATGCCGTCCTCGCCCGTGTGTCCGCATCGTCTCAAGGACATCTCGGCGCATTACCCTACCTCTGGTGTGGTGTCCACGTCATCCTTTCCGCGGCGACGTCCGTGACTCTGCGCCATTGCCGTTAACTAAAGGCCAGTTGGGACCGGCAATTGGATGTCCGCCGGAGCGCCTCCATGCTGGTGAGCGAGACCGACACCCCCTTCTCCCTCATCCTCCCTTGTTAATCCCCACGAGATTGTCTACCTCCAGATCTGACCAAGTGAAACCCCCGGTATGCGGCTCCATGGCCATCAGCAATCCTATTTTCACTCGCATCTCCTAATCTTCACGCCAATGTTGCGCTCGCCGCAGCCGCGCCCACGACCCTACAGGTCGCCTCCCCAGTCTCAGCGCTCGCCGCCGTCTCAAATCCTGGTAGCAGCAGACGCCGTCTCAAATCCTGGTCGCAGCAGAGGCCGTCGTCTCAATCACCACGCGCCACCAACAATCCACACACTGACGACGCCGTGATGCTGCTCCAGGAAACTGACTCTACAGTTTCAGTTCGCCAGGTAGGTTTGTTGTTTTCAGTTTAGTCAAGCGCTCATCTTCTTACATTCATGGTACTGATCCAGAACCAAATACTGGAGTAGTATATCATGTATTCATGTATCAGGATGAGACACGTCGGGGACAGCGCTCTGTGTTGGATGGGTCAAATTTCATCCTTTGTTTTACTTCAGACATTTATGTCTGATTCTTCGCTTCTTAATGTTTCCAGTTGAGTTGTTAATCTATGGTGAGTTCTGCTACATATATAGATGATATATTACACATTAACATGGTATAATACCTTTAGTTCTACCTTCTGTATGTGATTAAAAGTTTCTTTTCTTCTTTTAATCATTGTCTAATGAAACCAATCTATGGCGAAGGAAACTACAGAGACTTCAAGTTCATCCAAATTAAGGCCTATCCATGGCGAAGGTAATCTGCATAGATGCCATTCATACAAAATCGATTGGAATTTGTACTTGCAGTGTTCGGTGCAAATTGGACATACATTAATGGTAGATTAATGCTCACTGTCGTAGCTTAGAGTTGGTGGAATGATGAGCTGTAAGTGATCTTTTACTTATCATTGTTTTGCATCCACCGTTTTGCCTATGGTCAGACTATCAGTAGCAAGGCATAACCATGATAGGAGTGGCAGAGAGTGCTGATTAGTGATATTTACAGGCACAGGCACTTGGAAATAGTGATGTTCACAGCGACTACCTCCCCAACTATGTCCTAATATTATACGTGCGTGCACGTGCACTTTTATTAGTGAGAGCAACGCCCCCAAATCCCCTGCCATTTCGCCTCCTCGCTCCACGCAAGCTTCCCCTGCTGCACCGCCTCCTCCGCCAGATTGCAATCCGCCACCGCCCGCTTGCCCTAGCGAATCCTCTCCAATGGTGGTGTACGAGATTGATCCAGAGCCCTGGCTGCCTCAGGGTTAGCAGATCATTGATGGTGGACCAACAAGATTGCCGCGCACGTACTACACGCCAGTGGTGCGTCCGCCTTGCCGCTAGGAATCCTTCTGCGTGGCGCACCTGCTACCTGAGCAGCCGTTAGAAGAGGAGCCTTTCTAGAGGGAGCAGGTTAGTGACCTCATAACCAATGTTGGCTGGGACATTGACGATTTCCAGCCATGGATTTTTGGTCTGGGGCTGGTGCAGATGCGTAGTCCGGCTGCATGTAATGCTTTGATCAATCATGAGCCGTTTCAGATTCAGAATGATCAGTTCATTCGGTTTGCCAGAGTGGAGGTTGGTGATTATCACCGTGGTTTTAATGGTTTTCGTACGGGATGGCTCATGTTCTTAGGAGATCATCGTGACTTCTGCAACGACTTTGATATATCCAATGCGGTAGCCGCCTTTGGAAAATACCATCACTGGCACAAGGATGATCCGCTCAAAGCTAGAACCCTAGTATATGCTTCCTTCCCTTCGCCTCAGTTGGTCCCCAGAGATGTGATTATGCTGCTGTAGGAGGTGCTAGGCAGTCTTGGATAGCAGCTTGCTATGTTCTATTGATGGATTTTGCAGACCAGATGCCTGCTGACGAAGACCCAATGCCATTGGACAATAACCCCCATCCTCTGCCGGGGGGACTGCAGTCAGATCTCAACAATTTTGTGATGCCTCAGTTCCCAAAGATTGGCTGGAATGTCGTCTCCAATATGAATGACAATGTAGTGCAAGAGTCTATGGTGATGGATCCTTCGCTTGACACTAAAGATTCTTCAGTTAACATGATGTAGGTGGACAATGTGGAGCAAGCTCATGTGGTTGTTGATCCCCTTCAAATAAATGAAGCTCAGGTAAGAGAGAGCCATTATTCCTTTTATCCCCTTAGCTCAGCCATGGTTACCAAGTGCCAATGTGGTGCAAGGAAGTCAACAGATTCAGTTGTTCTTGCCAGTTTATGGTCCTATTTTGCCCCTTGAGATGATATGGAAATGTATGTTTGAATCATTGATGCCAGAGCTCCTCACTATGCATGTCCCCCCCCCCTCTCTGCAATTCCCAAAGGTAGAGCCAGTGGTGCTTTCCAAGAGGAGCTGGGATATTTCTTTTGATATCGCCACAGGTTTTAAGTTAACTTGGAAAGTCCAGTCTGATTCTGTTCATGTGTCGTCGCCTAGGCGTCGCTCTGTGGTGAGAACCCTTTGCTTTGATAGTTCAAACCATGAGGATGTTCTGCCGCCTATTTTCTCTGCTTCTCTTGTGACGTCGATCAAGAAGATTTGCCGTAAGAAGCTTCCCCCTCCCGAGGTGGACATAGTGGTTCGTAGAAGCACCAGACACAGTACTAAAAGGAATGGGTTTTGGCCCACTCAGGTGATTCCTTCACCAACACGGCCCAGGAAGAGAGCTAGAAAGCAGCCCAAAAAATTCACAATTTCCACTGATGACAAGGAGGATTCGACCCAGCAGGATGACACCACATGCGTAGTAGCTCCTGAAACACCTCTGCATTTCATGCAAGCTTTGGGAATTCAGCTGGGTATTGATCCTTCAAAGTTGACCAAGGAGAAACTTATAGCAGCTCCTCCCTGTGCGAGTGCTCCATCCTCTTCAGATGTTTAGTTTCATAATGTTTTCAGAGTCGTGGGTTGTTTGGTCAAGCTGTAAGTTGGTGTCTGTTCAGTCTGTTTGCGTTTGGTCTGTCCGTTTGTCCTCGGTGTGGTCGGTTGGATTTTGGTGTGTTTTTCAGCTCTGCTATCTATCATTCGGGGTCTGTAAATAGCTCATGTTCTTGTCAGGCTCATGGTCTTTTGCTATGCATTATGACCTTTATTATGCTTATATATGTTTGTAATGTGTTTAACGACTATGAGAAAGTGGAGGGTGTTGTGCTGGAATGTCAGAGGTTTGAATTCAGAGAATAGGCAGAGTGCAGTTAGAGCTAAAATTGAGGAGAGTGAATGTGCGATTGTCTGTCTCCAGGAAACGAAATGGGATTTCTTTGATCAACGTTTCATTAGAAAATTATGTCCTAAACGCTTTGATAATTTTGCTTATGCGCCTTCAGTGGGGGCGTCAAGGGGTAGCCTGATTCTTCGGAATTCTTCAATCTTCTCAGGCCGCCTACTTGATACAAAGAGTTTTGGCATCATCATGGTATTCACTTCTGTGCACAATAATGCGACTTGGAACCTGGTGAATGTTTATGGGCCATGTCAAGGGGTTGAGCGAGACAATTTTGTTAACCGGCTGTATAATCTGGATGTGCAATGTGGTAAAAATTGCTAATTACTGGGTGACTTTAATTTCATTCGCTCGGCTAACAATCATAACAAGCCGGGGGGAAATCCACATGATATGTTTATTTTCAATGAAATTATTGGGCACCTTGGTCTTATTGAGCTACCTTTAAAAGGAAGATCCTTCACATGTTCCAACATGTAGAGTTCTCCCTTGCTGGAGCAATTGGATTGGTTTTTCATCACCAATAACTGGACTCTTGATTTTCCTAATACAGTGGTGTTGCCCCTTGCAAAACCTGCCTCAGATCACGTCCCCTGTGTAGTTAATATTGACACAGTCATTCCTAATGCAAGAGTGTTCAGATTTGAAAATTATTGGACTGATTTGCCTGGCTTCTTGGACTATGTGAAGAATTCTTGGGACAAGCCTTCAAGGAAGGTTTCAGCTGCAGCTGTGATTGTTGACAAGTTCAAGACCCTGAGATATGATCTAAAAAAGTGGAAGACAGGATTGTCTAAGCTGAAAATGCTTATTCAGCTGTGCAATAAAGCCAATTTTCGCCTAGATGAGCTTGAGGACCAAAGGCCACATTTTTTATCATTGAGTTTAATTTCAGGAAATTGGTAAAGCTGCATCTAGAGGACTTGTTGCTAGCTGGATGTAATTATTGGAGAAAAAGGTGTACTGTCAGATGGATTAAGATGGGAGAGGATAACATAAAGTTTTTTTCATGCAATGGCAACAGAGAGATACAGGAGGAATTGCATTCTAGTCCTTAAAGATTCTGATGGCAGAGAAGTGACTAGTCATCAGGAAATGGCAGGACTTCTATGGTCTTGTTATACAGACAGAATGGGTTCTAGGGAGGATATTAATATGCAATTTCACTTACCAAATTTGTTACAGAGAGTGGAGGGGTAGGAGATTTATCTAAGCCCTTCACTACTGAAAAGATGGATGATATAATTAACTACATGCCTGCTGATAAAGCTCCTGGCCCGGATGGTTTTAATGGAATTTTTTTAAAGAAGTGTTGCCATTTGATCAAGCATGACTTCTATCGCCTGGCAAATGACTTGTTTGAGAGCAGTACTGGTTTGGAGAATATTAATGGTTCACTAATCACTCTTGTTCCCAAAATTGCCTCTCCTGAGGGTGTGAATGATTTTAGGCCGATTTCGTTGACGAATGTATGCCTAAAATTCATCAGAAAGATTCTGGCAAACAGATTGCATTCTCAGATGTGTCCACAAAAAGCAATATGGGTTTTTTAAGTCAAGAGCCATTCAGGATTGTGTTGCCTGGGCCTATGAATATATTCATTTGTGCCAACAGTCCAAAAAACCCATAATAATTATTAAGCTGGATTTTGCTAAAGCTTTTGATACTGTGGCACATGAAGCTCTATTTCAGATTTAGAAGCACCAGACACAGTGCTAAAAGGGATGGGTTTCGGCCCACTCAGGTGCTTCCTTCGCCAACACGGCCCAAGATAAGAGCTAGAAAGCAGCCCAAAAAAGTCACAATTTCCACTGATGACAAGGAGGATTCAACCCAGCAGGATGAAACCACGTGCGCAGTAGCTCCTGAAACACCTCTACATGTCATGCAAGCTGTGGGAATTCGGCTGGGTATTGATCCTTCCAAGTTGACCAAGGAGAAACTTACAGTAGCTCCTCCCTCTGCCAGCGCTCCATCCTCTTCATATGTTTAGTTTCATAATGTTTTCAGAGTCGTGGGTTGTTTGGTCAAGCTGTAAGTTGGTGTCTGTTCAGTATGTTTGCGCTTGGTCTGTCCGTTTGTCCTCAGTGTGGTCGGTTGGATTTTGGTGTGTTTTTCAGCTCTTCTATCTATCATTCGGGGTCTGTAAACAGCTCACGTACTTGTCAGGCTCATGGTCTTTTGTTATGCATTATGACCTTTATTATGCTTATATATGTTTGCAATGTGTTTAACGACTATGAGAAAGTGGAGGGTGTGGTGCTGGAATGTCAGAGGTTTGAATTAATAGAATAGGCAGAGAGCAGTTAGAGCTAAAATTGAGGAGAGTGAATATGCAATTGTCTATCTCCAGGAAACGAAATGTGATTTCTTTGATCAACGTTTCATTAGAAAATTCTATCCTAAACGCTTTGATAATTTTGCTTATGCGCCTTTAGTGGGGGCGTCAGGGGGCAGTCTGATTCTTCGGAATTCTTCAATCTTCTCAGGCCGCCTAATTGATACAAAGAGTTTTGGCATCATCATGGTGTTGTAGTGCGCCATCAAGTCGTCGGAGTTGTAGTCGTAGGAGTGCTCCATTATGTTGTTGATGCTCATGGAGTCGGGGTCGGTGTAGTTCTCTATCATGTCATGGGGTTCATCATCGGCGTAGTGGTTGTACCCCATGTCTTCTATGCTTGTCGCATCGTGGTCGTTGTAGCTCATTGTATCTTCATCATCATGGCTTCCATAGTATGCTCCACTCTCACTAGACATGATCACTCACAAGATAAGTGGATATATATGAAGTGGAAGGAAACTAGAACACAATCTCACCTTGTTGATAGTATTGGACGTCGTGGACGACCAAGGGCAACAACGTGCAAAGTAAAGTGGCTTGTGTTCAAATGTCCAAATGCAAACTCCAAAACACACACGGCTTTTGAGTGGATAGGTCTGGATTGTGGAAAGCAAATGGAACAATCGGAAACCAAGATATTGTAACGGCAAGTAGAGAACCACAATGACCACAAAGCAAAACAAGTCGATCTCAAAGGATATGAGTGAAGCTCATACAAACACATGCTTTGAAAAAAGTAGGACTCGTGCAACCAAAGATGAGCTAGTGATGAACCTAGCGAAGACTATAAGCTCAAGTTGCACAAGTACAAGAGAAACCAACTCGATCACAAATTATTAGTGGGCTACAAGATTTGCACAAAGACACCACCTACAAATTTTTCATCGAGCTTGCGCGTCTACCATAAGAGATTAGGCAATGAGGCTCTTTTATTTTTATTTTCTCTATTTTGATTCTTTTTCTATTCTCTTTTGGCCTCTTACTCTCTTTTCTCTTTTACCTCTTACTTGCTTGCCAACAAGAACTATATCAACTAGCGCATATAAGGTTTGCTCGGAACACTACGAGGTATCAAGTGTGCAAAGCCCAAGCAATCATAGATGAGAAAGTATCAATAGGATAGATAGGCACAAATGGCTTGGCTAACAAGTGATACAAGGTGGGAGAAGGTTTGGGGATGTTATACCTTTCGTCGACGTTCTTCACCCTTGTAGTGGAATGTCTCTTCCTTTCTCACGAAATATGGTGGCAATAGATGATATGGCTAAGGTAGTCCGATCTTTCGATGAGATGAGATACGTCGATTCTGGTGGAGTTCGACCTTGGCGACCCGACTTCCACGTACAAGTACGCAGCGCCAACGCAATCGCTAAATCAATCTCCGCAAGCTACCAACCCTGCAGTAGCACGATCAGCCTGACCAAAGAGGTCTAGTTCTACCTGCGATCGAGAAACAAGTAAGAACCAAAAGATGCAATCACAAAATTGCAGATGAAAGATGAGCTTTATTAGAAGGTGGGATTCTGAGAAGCGGTCTTGATCTGGTCGTTGGACAGAAACCGAGTACACAAAGTTGCAGTAATTGGCTAACTTTTAACTAAACAAAATCCGAGGATAAACGATGACCTAAGGGGGGGTATATAAGGAGGAAAGGTGTTGGATTTCGTCCAACCATGGGGTGGCGGCCGAATCCTACCCTAGATAGGCTTCCCTTCTTAGATAGGGACACTAAAAATAGCCTACTAAAAGGTTGTAACAGCCCCAGTTTGGTACTGTAAAATTTGAACCAAATTTTCACTTTTGCATTGTCATCTTGCATCATGGCATACATTCCAAATTGCTAAGTTTGATAAAGCAACAATTGGGAAACATTTAAAAAGGAAGCAAAACCCTTCCCAAATCTCCAAACCAAATGCATTGCTCAAATTGTAAAAACAAATTATTCTTGAGTTCCAATTTGTCCAGGAAGTTCCAAGAATACAATTTATAAATATTTGTCAAAGGCAATTACTTGCCAAGCAAAGAAATAAATTGAGAATTCAAAATTGGTTCAAATCAATTCCTATTTTTGAAACCATGTTAAAATTTTCAAATATTTAAAAATAAAAATATGGGGATCTTCACTATGATATGGGGAGCCTCCCTGAAAAGGTTTAAGTACCCCAATTAAATGGATTTGTTTTCTGCCTTTAAAAGAAGAAAATCTGAAAAGGGAAAAGCAGTGCAGGGGGGTTGTTTGCAAAACCGTCATCGTCCCTGTAGCCACAGTGGAAGTGCTGTGCCGCCATGCCGCCGATGCCCTCACCCTGTGCCACGCTGCTGGGCACCCTGGTGGATAAGAGGCCCTTTGCTCCCTGCTCTCTCTCCCCTCACTCGTTCCCCATTGCTTTTTCTGTTTCCCCGAAACGAAACCCTAGCTCGTTGACCGCCATGGAACCGCCGCCGTAACCCATGCATCGCCGCCTCTAGGAGCACCGCAGTGCAGATCGAAGACCACAAACCGCTCCGCCGCATCGCCCGCTACCTCCTCGCCCGCGGAATCGAACCTCAGAGCACGGAGTCGTCGCCATCATCCTCTTCTTCCTCCGCTCCGGCCGCCGTGCATCGAGCTCGATTGCTGCTGTCTCCATCCCTCTCCGACCTCGCCGTCTGCACCACCACACTCAGGGTGAGCTGGCGATCCTCCTGGACCTCTTTGTCCTCCTGCTAGTTCGTAGTGCCGCTGTAGCTCGCCGCTGGCCGCCGCCTGTCGCCGTTGTTCGCGTCGCTTCGGCGACCATGAGGTAGTGGCGCCGCCGTAGATTAGTTCCCCGTAGACGGGCGCATCGAATGCGCCATCTAACTCGTCCCCGCATGCGCCCCGTCGACGGATCCATGCACGACGCCGTCGGTGGTCACCGCGCGCGCACGCCGGTCGTGGCCTCGGCCCAGGCAAAACGCTTCATCGGTACTACCGGGCTGTTCGCCAGAAGTACCGACCGTAGGTTGATTCGGTACTGGATACTTATGTTAATTTCCGGAAGTAGCTCGGAAGTTGCCCCGGAAGTACCGACTTGACCAGTACAACCGGGCAGTTCACCGGAAGTACCGACCATAGGTTGTTTCGGTACTGGATACCTTATGTTAATTTCCGGAAGTAGCTCAGAAGTTGCCCCGAAAGTACCGACTTGATCGGTACTAACGGTTAGTTCACCAGAAGTACCGACCGTAGGTCTTTTCAGTACTGGATACCTTCTGTTAATTTCCGGAAGTAGCTCGGAAGTTGCCCCGGAAGTACCGACTTGACCGGTACTACCGGGCAGTTCACCGGAAGTACCTACCGTAGGTCTTTTCGGTACTGGATACCTCCTGTCTTATTCCGGAAGTGGCTCGGAAGTAGCCCCGGAAGTACCGACTTGTCCGGTACTACCGGGCCGTTTTCCGGTAGTACCGACTCAACAAATTAATACTTGGGAAAATCATAACTTAATAAATATTGATTAGAATTTTGTAAATGTTATACCAAAATGCTCAGCAAATCAAAGGCTATCTAGTTATGATAATTTCACAGCATGACAACAACTTTTCCTTTGATGTCATTCTCGAAATGGTTAAAAGAATTAAATTTGAATAACTGTTTAATTCGCCATTTATTCATCGCTAATCGGAAAATTGCAAACAAGGTACCAAAATTATCAGGAGAACAATACCTATCTAATAATGTATTTTTCATGCATATTTAAACCACATTATAGTACTATAATAGTTCATAAGCAATGTGGTCATTAAGTTAAACATGGGGTTGTTTCCAAGTAATTGCACAAATTATTTTGGCATGCCATTTAAATTGTTAGCTAACTTAAATGACGATCTCAGTGCATGAACTTGACATGTCATCATTATTGTGCATTGCACCTTTTGTATTCCTGTTATTTATTTGTTCTCCTGTTATTGTTTGTGTATCGGTAGATTCAGGAGTCGAGGTTCCCCCAACATACCTCGACGATATGTGCTTTCAACCCCGTCAGCAAGGCAAGAGATAACCTAACCTTCTGTGCATATCTCATCCTATTGTTTTACACAAGTATTTTCTCCACAATAATATTGCATTTGATTCCAATGTCAATTTTGTTTGATGGTTAGGGTATCCTATTAATTGCATAGTTCCCTACACCATTACATGTTTTTCCCTCCTATATCCATAGGTTTGATATGTTGGCCTGAGTATTCACATCTGTTGTATTTTATGCTTAGCTATGCTTAGCCATGCTTAGTCGAATGCTTAGTCGCCCGGTGATTATTTCCATAATTGTGAAGTTGATGGAATACTCGGACAAGGTGGAAACTTATGGTACTTAATTAAAATGCTTAAAGGCTTGGATGAGTTGCCATCGGGGTTGATGGTGTTTTGTGTCATTCTTGTCGCCTAGGCTGAGAGTGCTTTTAGCTAGAACCAAGAGCCGAGCATGCTTCCATCGGTGGGGGTATGGTGTAGCGCCCCGACCCCAGAGCTATACAGTGAAACGTTGTGTAACCGGTCATGCTACACAATCGAGGGTTACTGGGTTTACCAATCCCAGGCCAAAACTCATTGGCAGGCGTGCTCGGAATACATCATCGGCACACAACACCTCGATCATGCCATAAGCTCAGACATCGCTTTCACGTATAGCAAAGAGACCAAGACTACGGAACAACTGGCACATCACAGACTCTACGACACAAGAGATCATAGTTCAACTCATATATGAGAAAGATAGCAAATATCACAATCAGAGGTCGTAGACCCATCATTACATCAAGCGGAAAGCAGATATAGTTGTCTAACAACAAGATCCAAATTATGGCCTAAGAGGCCTATAATAACATATCCCAGCCAGCCTGTTCCGATACGTCCCAAGCTGCCACCTGGGAACCCCAGACCACTCGTCGATGTCGATAAAGAACCCACCTTCCAGTCCGGTGGCGTCCTCCTCTGAAACAAGTAATAATCAACAAAGCAAGGCTGAGTACGACGTACTCGCAAGAATTAGTAGGGCGATATAGGCCCGATTCTGACAGAGGCTCTAATGATGTATCATGTAGCTGGTTTGCATAAAGCCAGTTTTCCATGTTAAAAGACATCAGGACCATTTGCATCGTCTACTCAGAATGTTTTCCGAAAACGGATAAGAGAGTAAACTTTCATTTGTGGTTCTCAACGAACCCTTTTGTAACCAGAAGCACCTCATCTCCACAAGGCACTCCCTCGAATCACCCTCAAGGAAATGAACCTTTTATCACACGTTGGATTGCAACCTCTAGCTGCCAATTCATTAATTAGGTTCAGGTTCTCTATGAGCTAATCCGCCTTTCCCAAGAGTTCGTCCATAACCGCGGACACGGCTTTTCGAAAAGATTAAACCCTGCAAGGGTGTACTGTTTTATCCATTGGTATCGTCCGACCCCTTGCCTGTACAATTAGCTCTCTTCCGGGGAAAGCCGGCAGGGCGGGCGCGGTTAAACCTTTACCTCGCATGAGACTATCCAAGGGTCATCGTGACGACAGGACAAGTTCAGTTCCTATTTCAACACCCTGCACCATCGCCACTCCTATCACCACCATCGTCATCACATCATCATCAACATCATCACCGACCACACACTCGCAAATGGAAAGCGCAAACTAGAGGACCCTTGGATACGCCCGCACAAGTTATTCAGTTAGTAAGGGGCCCATACCCCCACCGATGGTAGCACGCTCGGTTCTTCGTTCTAGCTAAAAGCACTCTCAGCCTAGGCGACCAGAATGAGGCAAAACACCATCCCCGATGGCAACTCATCCCAGCCTTTTAACAAATTAATTAAGTACCAAACGTAACCACCATGTCCGAACCATTCCATCAACATCATCATCATCGTGGAATTAAGTCACCAGACAACTAAGCATTTAACTAAGCATGGCTAAGCATTACTAAGCATATAATACAACAATTATATCTTTGTCTCAGGCCAACACATCAACCCTAGGTTTCATAGGAGGGGAAGCATGTGATGGTTCAGGGAACAATGCATATCATAGGATTTCCTACTTGACCAAAAGTGACATTTGAATCGCATGCAATAGTCTGGTGGAGAAAATAAATTTACAAAACACTAGGATGCTAGATGCCAAGAAGGTTAGGTTAGTTCTTGCCTTGCTGATAGTACTGGGCGCGTTGATCGTCGAGGTATTGTGGTGGAACCTCGACTCCTGAATCTAACGAAACACAACAATAACGGAAACGAAATAAATAACACGAATACAAGGTGCAATGCACAATCATGATGAGATGGTCAATTTATGCACTGAAATCATATTGGGCATGTCCCACAAGTTAAATGGAACCCCTAAAATAAATATCGCAATTAACGGGTCAAAACTCCATATTTAACTTAGTGAATTGCATTATTATCCAAAATGTCCAGTACAGAATTATGGATCCTAAATGCATGAAAAAGACATTATTAGATAGATATTGTCCTACTGATCATTTTGGTACTTCGTTTGCAATTTTCCGATTAACGATGAAGAAATGGTGATTTAAACGGTTAGGCAATTTAGATCATTTTAACCAATTCGAAAATGACATCAATGTAAAAGTTATTTTCATACTGTGAAATTAACATGGATAGATAGCATTTGAGTTTCTGGTCAATTTTATATATCATTTGCAATTTTTGAATCATTATTCAACATGTTATGATATTTTTAATAATTGATTAAATTCTGCCATTTTAACTACTTTTATTAAACAGCACCAACATTGCATCTAAAATTCCCTCAAATGACATAAACTTGTAGATAATTGTTCACTGAACATTTTGAGAGCTTATTCATAATTTTTGGATGAGTAGAACTCAAGTTATGCAATTTCCAAAATTTGAATTAAATCTGCCATCTCTGTTTTTAGTAAATAAAGGCATTTTATTTTGGTTAATTAATTCTACCATTGGCAATAACAGATGGAAATTTTGTTCCTGAGCATTTTGGTATATTATTTGCATTTTTTGGACTTATGGTTCAAAAGTTATGCAATTTCAAAGTTCAAATTCATTTTCTGCCATTTGTTTTAAATCCAGAAACTGGACGAAACGTTTTGTACACGGGTGTGGTCTAGCCACTGAGACGGACGGGTGGGGCAGCAGCCACGCTGGCATCCACGTCGGCCGGGAGGGCCACTGGCAGGTTTGACCGGCGCGGGCTGCCAGGACCGGCGCGGCGCGGCGCGGTGACCGGCGGGAACAGCGAGGACGCATCCGTCGCTACGCGTTGATCTGGCCCTAACGGAGGGTACAGTCGTGCTCTACGCGCTGAGGCAACCTAGGTGGCGGCGAGGCGTGACCAAAAGGTCACCGGAGGAGCGCCGGCGTCGAGCCACGGCGGCGGCACGGGTTCGGCCTAACTAGCTACGACCAAGCAGAGGGGAAGGAGCGAGGGGAAGAGGTCCAGAAGGACCGTGAGCTCACCCTGAGTGCGTGGGTGTGCTCGGCGGTGGCAGAGGAGGGCCGACAGTGACGCAAACGTGGTGGTGGTCGTCGGTCGGAGGCGGAGAAGGCGAGGTCGATTGCGGCGAGTCCCGGCTCCCGAGCTCGATTGCCTGGAGGGGGAGGAAGAGGGAGACGAGGCGGAGACGATGGCCTGCTTCGATCTGCTTCGGGCGGCCCGAATCGACGGCGGCGAGCGGCGGCAGAGCGGCTAGGTCACGGGCATGGCGCGGCCGCTTCTAGGGTTCCTGCAACGGGGGAAAAAGGAGGGGGAGGAGGAGCATGTGGTCGAGGGGGCCTCCTTATCCTCCTTGGGTGGCCAGGACGCGAGGGGGGCCGCGGTGGAGGCCATGGTGGGGCACGGCCATGGCGCCAGGGTTCTCCCTGTCGCCACAGTGAAGATGGTGCTGACAGTGGGGACCCACTGCCAGTGTTTTATTCTTTTCCCATTTTCTTTAATTCCAGCAAGGTTTAGCCATTTATTTGAAGCCCTTAATTAATTTTAAAAATTCTGGAAAAATTTACAGAGCCATAATATATTATTTGAAACCTGTGGTAAAATTTTCAGCCCATTTGGAAAATATCTCATGTGGTAACATTTCAGAATTTGCTCTCTTGCATTTTAGGGCTTTATCCAAATATTTGAATTTGCAAATGCATTAAATTTGGCAACAATTATATTTGTAGTTGTTGGAACTTCCTGGACAAATATGAGAAATTAAATTGAGAGTTTGTTCATCATTCACATCATCATATTTGGTTTCTTATTTGTTGCTCCTTTATTTCATGTGAAGCAAATATGAATGAGGGATGCCATGATGCAAATGAGATGCAAAAAGTGAAAATTTTACTCATATTTTCAGGTACCAAAAGTGGGGCTGTTACAACTCTACCCCCTTACAGGAATCTCGTCCCGAGATTCTAGGCTTGAGTGAAGAAGGCGGGGTATTCCTGACGAAGACTAGTTTCACGTTCCCAGGTTGCTTCGTCTTCAGAATGGTTAGACCACTGGATTTTGAGGAACTTGATGGATTTATTACGAGTCTTCCTTTCTGCTTCATCCAAAATGCGGACAGGATGCTCACGGTAAGTCAGATCCTCCTGAATGTCCAACTCTTCATGATTGACCCCACGAATAGGATCTTTGAAGCAACGACGGAGTTGAGAGACATGGAACACATCATGCACATCCGGGAAATTCTCTGGAAGATCGAGCTGATAGGAGAGATCACCTCGCTTACCCAGGACAGTGAAAGGGCCAACAAAACGAGGTGCCAATTTTCCCTTGATTCCGAAACGATGAACGCCTCGGAGGGGAGAGACTCGAAGATAGGCTTTGTCACCAATTTCATAGTGAACTTCCTGATGATGCTTATCATAGTAGCTCTTCTGCCTGGACTGAGCAATCTTCAGATTGGCTTGAATGACATGGACCTTTTCTTCTGCCTCATTGATCACATCAGGACCGAAGAGTGACCTCTCTCTGGTTTCAGACCAATTGAGAGGTGTTCGGCATTTTCTCCCATAAAGGACCTCAAAGGGAGCCATTTGCAAACTGGCTTGGTAGCTATTGTTGTAGGAGAACTCGACGAGGGGAAGTTTTTTTCCCAACCCTTGCCGAAGGAGATAACACAAGCCCAAAGCATATCCTCAAGAAATTGGTTCACCCTTTTAGTCTGACCATCAGTCTGGGATGATAGGCTGTGCTGAAGTTGAGGCGGGTTCCCAAAGCCTCTTGGAAGCTTTGCCAGAATTTGGACACAAACAGACTACCACGGTCTGAGATGATCCTCAAGGGAACCCCATGCAAAGGAACAATCCGGGCCATATACAGCTCCGCCAGTTTAACAGAGTTGATATCTTCACGGACAGGGAGGAAATGGGCGACCTTGGATAGACGATCAATGACTACCCAGATGGCATTGTTCCCCTTGGGTGACCTCGGAAAACCGGTAATGAAATCCATACCAATTTCATCCCATTTCCACTCGGGAATGGCTATGGGGCGAAGAGTACCCGCTGGCTTTTGATGTTCAGCTTTTACCCGGCGACAGACGTCACATTCTGCAACATACTCGGCGATCTCGCGCTTCATGCAAGACCACCAGAATTGAGGGCGAAGATCTTGGTACATTTTGGTGCTACCCGGATGAATAGAGATGGGTGACTCGTGAGCTTCTGAGAGGATCAACTCTTTTGTGTTTCCACTCTTGGGCACCACTAAACGGTCACCGAAATAGACAACACCATTGTCATCAATCGAGAAACAGTTTGCCTTCCCCTTAGCGATCTTCTCCTTGATCTCTAAGATTTCAGCATCATTTTGCTGGGCGGCCTTGATATCATCCTCGAGAGTTGATTTGATCTCGAGGTTAGCCAAATATCCGGAGGGGACAATCTCCAGATTCAAACGTGTGAATTCTTCATGAAGAGCGGGCTGAGCTCGCTCAAAAAAACCATCAAGGTGTTACAATAAGACTTGCGACTTAGCGCATTGGCAACCACATTTGCCTTGCCAGGCTGGTAATTGAGGGTCACATCATAGTCTTTGATCAACTCCAACCATCTTCTCTGTCGGAGATTCAGATCGGGCTGGGTGAAGAGATACTTCAGACTTTGATGATCCGAGAAGATCTCGCAATGGTTGCCCAACAGGTAGGGTCTCCACTGCTTCAGAGCATGAACTACGGCAGCAAGCTCTAGCTCATGAGTTTGATAGTTGAGTTCATGCGGTTTGAGTTGGCGGGAGGCATAGGCTACGACGTGGCCTTCTTGCATCAAAACACAGCCCAAGCCTTGGAGTGATGCATCACAATAGACGACAAAGTCTTTGGCGGTGTCGGGAAGGACAAGCAACGGTGTGGTAGTGAGCTTGACCTTGAGAGTTTGGAAACTCTCTTCAGCTTTGTCTGACCACACAAACTGTTTGTTCTTCTTGAATAGGTCAGTCAAGGCTTTGGCTATTTTGGAAAAGCCCTCGATGAATCGGCGGTAATAACCCGCCAACCCAAGGAAGCTTCGGATATCTTTGACGGACTTTGGAGTTGGCCAATCCAGGATTGACTGAATCTTGTCAGGTATAACCGCTACTCCAGTGGCTGACACCACATGACCAAGGAAGATGAGCTCCTGTAGCCAAAACTCGCACTTGGAGAACTTGGCATAGAGACGATGATCACGAAGCTTGGTCAGAACTAGCCGAAGATGCTCAACATGTTCTTCTTAGGTTTTGGAGTAGACAAGGATGTCATCAATGTAAATTATGACGAACTTGTCGAGATACTCGTGGAAGATGGAGTTCATTAGCCTCATGAATGTAGCCGGAGCATTTGTGAGGCCGAAAGACATGACGGTGTACTCATATAACCCATAACGGGTAGTGAAAGCCGTCTTTGGAATATCCTCCTTTCTAATTTTTATCTGATGGTAGCCTGACCTCAGATCCATCTTGGAGAATACTTTTGCACCAGCTAGCTGATCGAACAGGTCATTCATTCTGGGAATAGGATATTTGTTCTTGATGGTCACCGCATTCAGAGGGCGGTAATCAACAACCAAGCGAGGAACATTTGTATCCCTCTTCTTGACAAAGATGACCGGGCAGCCCCAAGGTGAGCTACTCGGACGGATGAATTCTTTTTCCAGCAGCTCATCAAGCTGCTTCTTTAGTTCAGTTAGCTCTTCCATTGGCATGCGGTAGGGCCTTTTGGAAATTGGGGCAGTTCCCAGAACCAATTCAATAACAAATTCCACACTTCGATCAGGTGGCATGCCAGGTAACTCCTCCGGAAAGACATCGGAGAAGTCACACACCACGGCAACCTCATGCATTTCAGGCGGTGTGGTGCCTTCCAAGAAACATAGGCTGATTTCCGGGGATAGAGGGGTGGCAGCGGATGGGGTTGCGGACGAAGGGGACCAGTAACTTACTAGCCCGACAGTTGGGTGGACCACTGTGACCGACTTGGCAGCACAATTCAAGTTAGCATGATATTTGACTAGCCAGTCCATACCCAAAATGACATCTATGCCATCTGCCTTCAGGGCTATCAGCTGGAAAGGGAAAGACCAATAGCCTATTGTAATCTGGACGTCTGGAGCTATCCAGTCAGTTTGCCAACTGGACCCTGGGGTTTTAACCACTAGTGGGTTGTCCATGTTCACGAACGGTATCTGATGGTTGTGTGCATATGCTATGGACATGAATGAATGCGATGCTCCAGAGTCAAACAAGACTGAAGCTGGATGATCATTAATTCGAAGCATACCCATGAGAACACCGGGGTCCTCTTCAGCTTCTTCGGCAGAGAGTTGGTTCAGGTGGCCACGGGTAGTACTCACAGCCTTGGCTGCGGGTGTAGAAGGTGCTGGCACAGGTGTTGCGGTAGCAGGTGCCTTCCCAGGGCAGTCCCTTGAGTAGTGACCGGGCTAGCCACAGCTGTAGCAGGTGAGCCTCGGCGGTGCAGGCAACTGAGGGCGGAAACCACTTCTAGCCGCACCCAAGGTCGAGGTAGCTGGGCGAGGCGGGGGTGGCTTCAACCCTGAAGACTTTGGCGCGAAGGACGCCTTGGGCACAGCGCTGTAGGGCACAAATACCCGGCGCTTCTTGCCCTCAGAAGAAGAGGAACCCTGGTGGTCCCCCTACGAAGGCCTCTTGGAAACCTCCAGTTCCTTCCTACCCTGCTCCAGAGTGAGAGCAAGGTTGTACATCTCCTGGTAAGACTGGAACTTGAAGGGCAGCAATTCATGACGAAGTCGCGGAGTCAGTCCCTTGCGGAACAGATACTGCTTGTCTTCATCATTGGTCACGTCCCGGGGGGCGTAACGGGAGAGGTGGTTGAACTCACGCCCATAAGCTTGGACGTCCATGCGTCCCTGGGTTAGCTCCAGGAAATCCCTCCTTTTCAGGTCCATGATTGGCTGGGGAATGTAAGCCGCACGGAAGGCAGTGCGGAATTCAGTCCAAGTGAAAGTATGGCCAGCCGCAACCATGGACACATGGCTTTCCCACCAGGACCCTGCGGCTCCAGTCAGCAGGTAGGTGGCAAAGTTCACGTGTTCCGCCGCCGGAACATGCAAGGCAGTGAACTTGCGCTCAAGAGCACGAAGCCAATCATCAGCATCCAAGGGCTCTTTAGCATAAGCGAAGGTGGGAGGCTGGGACTTCAGGAATTCAGTGAGGGTACTGCATTCAGTGTTCCTACGTGCACCCTGCTGCACCAACTGTGCGAGCAGATTCTCGTTGCGCACGCGGCCCTCTTCGATAATCATCAAAACCTCCGCCATAGTGGGTGGCGGCGGTGGGTCAGGATTGCTGCTTTCACCACGACGGGTAGGAGCCATTCTGGAGATATGAACAAGGACACAGTTAGTATCTCTCTCCGAAATGGATAGGAAGCAAGTAAGCGCTTCGACCCGAACAAGCGAATATGAATGGCAACAATTTATCAGGATTGAGCGAGGGAAACAGGTATCATCACATCAACATGGCAGGGAAACAATGGTACACGACAACACAAGCCAGTCAGAATAAAACCCATTAGGTGGTTCAGACAAGAGCTTACAATGCCTTAGTCTGCATTACACGAATGGAAAAATGCTGATGATACAAGTCTTTTAGTTCGATACAACAATTAGAATTCGAAAGGCAACCAATACAGATAGTGTGTATCTTGCTCATCACGCAGGAAGGCAAGGATACGATACAAGGTACCCGTAGATACCGGTCTACTAGAAGTACTGGGCACTCGCCGGGAGACGCACAGAGCGAGTGCGGAAACGGCGGGCACTCGCCGGCTGGCGATCATAAGGCGGCGTGTGGACGTCGCCACCGGTGTCTCGAGCAGGTCCACGTGGTGGAATGGTGCCACCCACTCTCGGGCTGCTCATGTAGTTGGGCAGCTTCATCGGTAGCGGCGAGAGGAGATCTGGGGAAAGTATCCCGGCATGGACATAAGGCTCCAAGGCCATCAGAGTGCTCCGGTGACTATCACGCGCAGCCACCGTGTATAGGTACCACTGACGGGCACGAAGGTCCAATGCCCTAACCATCTCGATAAGAGCTCGGTGGCCGTGGTCTGGCTCGGTCGCTGGGTCTGAGTACCTAGCAACATAGCAGCCCTCCAGACCGGCCTCAGCAGCTAGAAAGTGATAGAAATCTGAGATAGGGTTATCTAGGTAGTCACAGCCTCCGCGGTACACGGATAGGCCGTTGAACGCAGCCTCTTGAACAGCCTGCTCCACGGTCATGCCCACACCTACACTCTGGTGCTGGACTCCGTCTCCATCCGGAGTCAGGACACGGGCCTCACAGAAGAATTGCCCCTGTCCGTACGGCATGTGCTCCTCGTACACGACGTACTCAGGGTACCAAGGGCAACCCTGGCTGGCTAAGGCCGCAGCAAACAAGGCGGGAAACCCGCGGACACCCTCACAGCGAGTCAGACAGACAACAAGTCCCGAACGCGTCATCTGTAGCAATAACAGAACAGTTCAACATTTAGGAACGGAAAATGATACTCATGAATTAATCTAGACGGTAAGAACCCAACCCCAATGATCCTTAAACTTTGACCTAACTTTAAGACAAATAGAGGTAAGGTGACTCGGAGTTAGAGCGAATTAGGTAAGAAGTAAAAAGAATCCTAAGAAGGTTTTCACAACTCATTTTTAGGTTATACATAATTTTCAACTAGACTCGACATCGACCAATAGAACGGGTTTCCTACAGGCAGTACTGCTCTGATACCAATTTGTAGCGCCCCGACCCCAGAGCTATACAGTGAAACATTGTGTAACCGGTCATGCTACACAATCGAGGGTTACTGGGTTTACCAATCCCAGGCCAAAACTCATGGGCAGGCGTGCTCGGAATACATCATCGGCACACAACACCTCGATCATGCCATAAGCTCAGACATCGCTTTCACGTATAGCAAAGAGACCAAGACTGCGGAACAACTGGCACATCACAGACTCTACGACACAAGAGATCATAGTTCAACTCATATATGAGAAAGATAGCAAATATCACAATCAGAGGTCGTAGACCCATCATTACATCAAGCGGAAAGCAGATATAGTTGTCTAACAACAAGATCCAAAATATGGCCTAAGAGGCCTACAATAACATATCCCAGCCAGCCTGTTCGATACGTGCCAAGCTGCCACCTGGGAACCCCATACTACTCGTCGATGTCGATAAAGAACCCACCTTCTAGTCCGGTGGTGTCCTCCTCTGAAACAAGTAATAATCAACAAAGCAAGGCTGAGTACGACGTACTCGCAAGAATTACTAGGTCGATATAGGCCCGATGCTGACGAAGGCTCTAATGCTGTATCATGTAGCTGGTTTGCATAAAGCTAGTTTTCCCTTTTAAAAGACATTAGGACCATTTGCATCGTCTACTCAGAATGTTTTCCGAAAAGGGATAAGAGAGTAAACTTTCATTTGTGGTTCTCAACGAACCATTTTGTAACCAGAAGCACCTCATCTCCACAAGGCACTCCCTCGAATCACCCTCGAGGAAATGAACATTTTATCACACGTTGGATTGCAACCTCTAGCTGCCAATTCATTAATTAGGTTCAGGTTCTCTATGAGCTAATCCGCCTTTCCCAAGAGTTCGTCCATAACCTCGGACACGGTTTTTCGAAAAGATTAAACCCTGCAGGGGTGTACTGTTTTATCCATTGGTACCGTCCGACCCCTTGCCTGTACAATTAGCTCTCTTCCGGGGAAAGCCGGTAGGGCGGGCGCGGTTAAACCTTTACCTCGCATGAGACTATCCAAGGGTCATCATGACGACAGGACAAGTTCAGTGCCTATTTCAACACCCTGCCCCATCGCCACTCCTATCACCACCATCGTCATCACATCATCATCATCATCACCAACCACACACTCGCAAATGGAAAGCGCAAACTAGAGGACCCTTGGATACGCCCATGTCGGCACAGTGGAAACCAGGGTACCACGGGCCGGCCTGCCAGGGCCCACAAGATTCTTTGGATGATTTTCGCTAAGGACCAGGCTCTCCAAGCCTGGCGAGCTTCGCGAGGATTTCTTCCCTCGCGAAGGGTTTTTCTCCTCGCCAAGGGTTTTTTCCCTTGGCGAGGGATCGCTCCTCGACAAGGCGTCTCCGACGTCGCCCGCAATTCTGCTAAGGACCAAGCTGAAGGGCTTGGCGAGGCTTTTCGCCTCGCGAAGCGCTTTCCTCGTGAAGCCATCTCTGCCCCCGCGGCAGAGCGCACATGGGCTCTGCGCCATGTGCAGAGTGACGCGCGTGCCTACGCGCGATGACGACGACGCCGCAGTTGCCGTTTCCATGTATAAAGCAGTCAACAAAGCGGAGCCAAGCAAAGCGGACAACGAGTATTGCCTCTTTGGTGACAAGGGAACAGTCTGCAGCTACGCTCCAAGGACGACGTCACCGTGGGTCACCTCCCACCTCGGCAAGCGCCAGCCCACTGTCCAGCTGGTCGATGCCCCTTTTCAGCTTTGGTGACGCCGTTCCCCTGCCGTGGACCACGTCCACGAGCTGTACCTTTATGGTAGACCTCACCTTTACGGTGCACCGCGCCTCCTCCTTCGTCGCCATGTGGTAGCCCTTCCCGCCCAAATGTTTGGGCAGAAGAGGCCCAGGGCGCCTATAAAAGGGGGAGGAGCACGCCCAAGCAAGGGGTTCGATTCCTGGTTCAACTCTGGACCAGTTCGGTTTTTGGAGCCTAGGAGCCTACCCAAAAACCCTAGATCTGAAGATCAGCCAGTAGCCATTGTTAGCCACCTAGAGCTCGACAAGCTCTCCTTGTACTATAAACTCTCCAAGCAGTGCAATACACGAAAGCAGGACGTAGGGGTTTTACCTCCACAAGAGGGCCCTGAACCTGGGTAATACCTTGTGTCAATCTCTGCAGTGTCGTCCGCAGCGAGCCTGACGAGCACCGTCGCCGGAGCACGTTGTGGATTGTTTGACTCCGTGTTCAACCCCTTACACGATACCTTGGAGACACCCCTAGTTCCTGGGGACAATCTCCGACATTTGGCGCGCCAGGTAGGGGGCTGAGGCGCGTCTTCATCCTCGACACAGCCATGGCCGGTTCTCGTGCCGAACGACTCGCTCGCCGGACGGCTAGCGCCGCCACCGCTCCCGCAGGCCGCCCGCGCGGCCTCCCGCGTGGGGGCTCTGCTCCGGAGCGCCGTGTCGACCCCGAGCCCCGTGTCGAGCACCCCGACGACGACGACATCGACCATGCTGAGGACGACCTCGGCGAAGAGGAGGCCTCCTCCCTGCCCCCATCGCGGGACCGTGCTGCCTCCTCGCTAGGCAGCCCGGCGACTGCGCTCCTCATGGCGCAGGAGCTGCTGCAGTAC
Organism: Puccinellia tenuiflora; assembly: GCA_012064385.1. Lineage (NCBI taxonomy): Eukaryota > Viridiplantae > Streptophyta > Magnoliopsida > Poales > Poaceae > Puccinellia > Puccinellia tenuiflora. The sequence goes on from QRDG01000054.1 coordinate 1,993,009, forward strand.
CGCCCCACGCCGGCGGCTCAGGAGGCCTGGCTCAACCGCGTTGCCGAGCTCATCGGCGCCGCTCGCGCCGCAGCACCTGCGCCGTCTCGTTCCTTGGTTCCGTCTGCACTCGTGGGGGACGTGGCGCACGGCGCACCTCCCGCGCCTCCTCTCCAACCCACACCCGCTCCGGCTCCACCGGTTGCACCGCAACCTGCTCCAGCGGGGGCTCCTCCTCGCGACGGCCACGCTGCATCGCACGCGTCGTCGCCGCATGACTGCCAGATCATGCAACGAGCCCCTGAGGACGCACGCGTGAGCATCGAGCGCGGGCAAGAACGCCGCAATCGCGCCGTCCAGGACGTCGCCACCGCCGGGCGCCACCTCCGCGCCACCCTTGCCAACAGCACGGTCACCTACGGCACGACGGCCGCGTTCACTCGCAGCCTTCGCCGCGTCGTCTGGCCGGTCAAGTTCAGGCCGGACCTCCCTCCGCGCTACGACGGCAAGAACAACCCCCTGGAGTTCCTGCAGCTCTACTCTCTGGCCATCCAGGCCGCCGGGGGCGACGACAAGGTCATGGCGAACTGATTCCCCATGGCTCACGAACCTCCCCGCCGAGTCCATCAACTCCTGGGAGGAGCTCTGCCGGTGCTTCGTCGCCAACTTCAAGGGCACGTACGAGCGCGGCCTCACCTACAACGACCTCCGCGCCGTGCGTCAGAAGCCCGGCGAGACCCTCCGCAAGTACATCCAGCGCTTCAGCCAAGTGCGCAACAAGATCCCCAACGCCACCGACGCGCAGGTCATTTCGGCCTTCCAGGCTGGGGTCACAGACATGCGGATGCTCGAGAAGCTCGGCATCCACGACAACATCACCACCGTCGTCAAGCTTTTTGACTTGGCGGACAAGTGCGCCAAGGCTGAAGAGGGCCGCTTGTTCGTCAAGAACGAGCCAGGGGACCCCACCGAGGGGTCCAAGAAGAAGAAATCCTCTGAGAAGCGCAAGACTACTGCGGTCCTCGCGGCAGAGCCTGACGCCAAGCAGTCTCGCCAAGCTGCCACTCCAGCCGCAGGACCTGAGAAGAAGGATGATCGTCCCTTCTGCATCTACCACAACAGGCACTCTCACGCCACCGAGGACTGCTTCGACATCAAGAGGCTGCGCGAGGCTCGCGAGGCTCGCGAGGCAAACGGAGGCCGCGGAGGCCGCGGCGGAGGCCGCAGCGGCCGCGGGGGGCGATGCTGGAACAACAACTACAACGACAACTACCAGCAGAACCCCCAGGCCAACGCTGCCCAGCACGCAAACGACAACCTGCCTGCCGAGGCTGACGAAGGCTACCAGGTGCCTCGTGGAGCCGCTTGCATCCTCGGCAGGGCTCAGGCCCCTCGCTCCAACCGCCACTTCAAGCAACTCGCTCGCGAGGTCGCAGCAGCCCTTCCTGGAGTCGAGGCCTCCAGGCCCCTCAAGTGGTCCCAGTGCCCCATTACTTTCGACTCCGGCGACCACCCCAAGTCTACTTCAACCGTCGGCACCATCCCGTTGGTCTGCACCCCCACCATCAACAATATCGCCGTCTCTAAGACGCTCATTGATGGGGGTGCTGGCCTCAACGTCATCTCCGTCGAGACATTCGAGAAGCTGCAGGTGCCCTACGAGCGGCTCATGCCTACCAGGCCCTTCTCGGGAGTGACAGAGGGTCTCACCACCCCTTTGGGGCAGGTGAGGCTCGCCGTCACTTTCGGCACCCAGGCCAACTACCGCACCGAGCTGATCGACTTCGACGTCGCGCACATCGGCCTACCCTACAACGCCATACTCGGCTACCCCGCCCTCGCCAAATTCATGGCGGTGACCCACCACGCCTATAACCTCGTCAAGCTCCCTGGCTCGGGTGGCACCATTGTCATCCGCGGCGTGGTCTCGGACGCCCTGTACGCTGCGCAGGCGGCCTACAAGGCTGCCGCGGTGGCGTCACCCGCCGACGAGGACGAGGAACCCCTCCCGAGGCCCCCCGCGAAGAAGAAGCAGCTGTTCTCTCAGGAGAAGGCCGCGACAAGGCAAGTGTCTCTGGAGGCGAGTGGCTCGGGGGCTTGTGTCACCATCAGCGCCAACCCGCCCCCTAAGTAGGGAAGCGCGCCCCCAGAGAAACAAAACTTCAACATCAAAGAAGAAAAACTCCTGGCCACGCCAGTGTAATGAACACCTATTTCAGGTCATTCTGAACCTTTGCGCATCGCGCCAGCACGTTTTGCGACTTCGGCAAGGCTGTTATTACTATTTATTCTCGCTCGTATGATCCCTCCTGTGTATCTCACGAGCGGGGGCTAGCAGGGTGCCATGCCACGGGAGCATCCCGGCAGCACCTAAAACCCAAGGGATCCGAGCTCTGAACTTGCGGGTCAGCTCTCATGCATGTCAACTCCCAAGGAGCTCTGAACTCATGGGTCAGCTCCCGCGCACGTCAACTCACCAAGGATCACCAAAACCTTGGTGCTTGTTTCTCCTCGCGAGACACACATGAAGGAACCTACGAGCACCTTAAGGTTTTTTTGCTATCTATTGCTTGTGGGTATGCCTATCTCTCCAAATGCAGGAAAACAGACTCTCCAAGCCTCAGGCAAACGTCAAAGCGAAAACATCTCGCCAGGGAACCAACACCCTCTTCAAGGCGGAAACGCCTCGTCAAGCTAAGTACAAGAACTCGGTCGAATTTCCTCTGCTGGTTTTTGCCCCTCGAGTCTCTTTTCTCTCTCCCACGCCTCATGGGCTGCTTGCACGTCAAAGGGGAGCCCCAAGCATCGCGCTTCGCGGAGCTCTTACTTCTTGAGGCCTCACGCACCCCCCGGACTTGTGGAGCACTGACTCGCACATACCGAAGCGGCGGTGGTTTAGCGCTAAGAGAGGGTCCTAAGACATAGAGCGAAAAGACATGAGGGGGAAGGACAAAAGCTTCCCGAGGGACATTCACAAGCACGCTCCAATATAACTGGATAAGTTTTTACAAAGTTTACAAGCAAAATGGCTAAGATAAATATGCCCTCGGCACGTCCAGCTACAGGCAAGGAGCTCAAGCCGTCGCGCCTCCTGAGGTGCCTGCCTGGTCCACGGCGGTTTCCGCCTCTTCCAGGGCCTCCTCGTCGTCGCCTTCGATCACTACTTGGTCGAATTTCTTGGCGTACGCGATGGCGGCCTGCGTGGCGGTCTCCCGCGCCTTGTCGCTGATGGCGCGCGGCGGCGCCATCACGTCCTCAAGATCAAGTGGGGGCTGGAGCCTCACGAGGTTGCTGAAGACGTTGGTGACGGCGACGACGAGGAGGTCGCGACTCTCCTCCACGACACGCTTGTCGAAGCTCTTCGCGACCCCTTCAAGCTTTCCGAGGAACTGCTCGAAGAAGTGCGAGTACGAGGTCTCGTCGTCGGTCGCTGCGGAGAAGGAGGGGACGTCGATCCCTCAGGTCTCTCCCGACCGCGCGCACGCGGCTCACCAAGCTCTGGAGGATGCTTGGCGCTGGCGCGTCATGAGCCGGTCAACCTGGCGCTGGTCCCGTGCTCACTCCGCCAGAGCCGCGGCTAGGCCCCACCTGTTGCCGGAGCTCATTCAGGTCCCTCTCCAGGGCGAAGGCGTTCCCCTCGGCGCGCGCCTGGGCCTCCCGAGAGACCTCGAGGCAAGAGGTCAACCATTTTTCCTCCTGCTCAAGCTCCTTGATGCGCTTCTCGAGCTCCTTGCGCTTGGTCTTGAGGCGGTCCTCGTGCTTCGCGACCTTCTCGTCATACTCTTTGGAGAGGCTTTCGCGGACGAGTTTGACCTTGAGGTTAGCCTCTTCTTGGAGCCTCTTCTGCTCCGCCGCAAGGTTGGCCTCGTCAACGGCTACCCGACCCTCACGCTCCTCCAGCTGCCCCTTGCGGGTGGCCTGGTCCTTCACGAGCAGCTGGACCTGCTCCTCGCGCCGCTGCAGCTCCTTCTCCTGGAGGGCGAGCTCTTCCTCGCGCCGTTTCAGCTCGGCCTCGCGAGGCGCCAGCTGCCCCTCGCGGGCGTCCAGCTGCTCGCGGAGCTCATTCAGGGTGGCCTTGGCGGCCTCGGAGTCGGCGGCGAGCTTCTGCTTCGCGGCCGCCAGCTCGTCATGCTTGGAGGTGGTTTCCACCTCGAGCGCTTCCCTGGCGGCGTCGAGCTCCTCCATCACCTCCTGCGCCTCCCGCTTGACGCTGTCGCGGGTCTCTTTGGCGAAGCGGATCGCTTCCTCGCGAGCCGCCCTTGCCGACGCGTCCTGCCGGCGGCACATCTCCACCCTCTCGTGGAGAAGAACCCAGGCTTCGCCGAGCCTTGCCCTTTCCTCCGCCAGGGCGTCTTCTTCCGCGGCGAGCTGCTCCTCCAGCCCGTCGAGCGCTCGCCGCGCCCGGTTGAGGACGATCCGACGATGGGCTGCTTGACGATGCGGCGCTTGCAGCGCCAAGGAGACTCCCACGCTGCTGCTGGGTGCAGTTCCCTCGATCCTCGTCGAGGCGCCCGGGTCCTGCCTCGGACCCGCGACCGCCTCTGGTGCGACCCGGGGGCTTGTGGGGGCGCCTTCTTCGGCGCTCGCCTCGGTTGCCCTCTGAGGGCTGGGCGCCTTCTCGCGCTCAGCTTTAGCGCCGGTGGGCTCCGGCGTCGCCACCGCCTCCTGCTCCACAGGGGCGCCTCCGGCCCCCTCTGCAACGGCCGCGTCCGCCGCGGCCTCGGGCGCGTCAGCCCTTCTCGAGGAGGCCTCCTCCTCTGGAGGCGGCTCCACGACGATGTCCTCGTCCACGGTTTCCTCCTCCGTCTCCTGCTGGGCTGGAGGAGTCGCCGCCCTGGTTGGCGACGGCGCCGCCTCTACCGTCTCCTCCTCCACGCGGTGCTCCGCCGCTGGAGGAGTCGCCGCCCGAATCGGCGACACCACGCTCTCCTCGGCCACCACCGTCCCCACGCGGTGCTCGACCGCGGGAGGAACACCTGCATGCTGCGGCTCGCCAGCCGCAGGCATCTCCGCGGTGACGCTGGTGGTCTCTCCAGCCTCGCCGAGCCGCCGCCTCTTTGGCTCCGCGGGCTGCCTGAAAGGAAGACAAGTCAAAAATCCTTCAAAGGGGGGAATTCTCAAAGCGAAATATTGAAGGAGAAAGAGAAATCAAGGGCTTACTCGCCGGCCATCACCCACACCCTTTTCTTCGCCTTGGGTGGCTGGGTGAGGCTTGCTCCGGCCTCCTCCCGGGCCGCTCNGCCAAGTTGAAAATCCATCAAGGAGATTTCCTCAGAAGCAAAGTGTCGAGGGGAAAAGAAAGATAAAAGACTTACTCGCCGGCCATCACCCACACCCTCTTCTTCGCCTTGGGTGGCTGGGCGTGGCTTGCTCCGGTCTCCTCCCGAGCAGCTCCTGTCTCCACGCGAGGGGTGTCCCCCGCGGCTGCGGCCCTCCTGTCGTGGACGGCCTTGGAGCGGGGTTCGCAGCGCCCTCTCCCGCCGCCGCTCGTCTCCTCCTCTTCGGCGCGCTGGGAGCGGACAATGCGGAAGACGTCCTCCTCGTCGCCGGAGGAGAGCACCTGGAGGTCCACCTTGGCGTGGGCGCTCCTCGAGGAGCCGGCGCCCTCGCCGACGGGGTCAGCGCCCCTCGAAGCCTTGTCCTCGCCAAGGGGGTCCTCGCTTCTCGAGGCCTCCTCCTCGGCGGACTCAGCCTCCTCAGCCTCCGGAGCCTCATCCATGTACTCCGGCTCCGCCGCCCACGGGTTAGGGCGGGGCCCGCGGTGCCCCGCGGGCACAATCCCCCACTCGTCGAACGAGGGCATGCGCGCGCGCTGCTCCTCGATGCTCTCCTCGGCGAAGACAATGAGCGGCTTGGCCGCCTCCTTCTTGGCGGACGGGATCTCCGGCGACGTGAAGAGAACGCCCATGATCTGGCGTAGCACCTCGGGCGCGAAGCCGTCCCTACTTAGCCGCATTGCGTCCGTCTTGCCGTCGTACCGCCACACCGGCTCGGCGTGCTGTTGGAGGGGAGCGATGCGGCGCCTGGTGAAGTCCTTTGCCACCATCTGGCCGGTGACCCCTGCCTCGCGAACGTGACGGATGTACCCGTACACTGCGTCAAGCCTCGAGCCCCTGAAGTCCGCGCTCGCCCAGCGCGCCCACTTCCTCGGCGGCCCCTCGGGCACCTCCAGGAGAGGGTGTGTGGCCTTGGCGTCGACGAAGAGCCACTTCTCGCGGAACTTGTCCACCTTCTTCGTCACCTTGGTGACGGCGTCCTCACCGCACCAGGCGATGGGGATGTAGTTCTCGCTCCTGGCGTCGGCGATGCGGAAGGAGACGCACCCAAGCCGCTCGCCCTTGGCGGAGTTCCGAAGAGAATAGAAGCTGCGGAAGAGCGCCACCGAGGGACGGATGCCGAGGTAGGCCTCGCAGAAGTGGGCGAAGATGGCAAGGATGAGGATGGAGTTGGGATGAAGATGGAGCAGTTGGATCTGGTACACCTCCAAGATCGCCAGGAGGAAGTCGGAGAATGGTGGCACCAGACCGGCGTAGAGAGTGTGGAGGAAGATGGGGTAGAACGTCTCGGTGAGTCTGCTACCGGCCGGCCTCATTTCGGTGGCGCCGTGCTCGTTGGTTCGCGCCGCCGCCAGGTGGCGCACCGTCGCTATCGTCGCCGCGGTGACACGCGTCCGCGGCAGTGCTCCCTCGAGGGCGGCGGCTCGCGCCATCGCCGCAGACGTGCTCGCCTGCGCTGTGGCCTTGCCCTTCAAGTCGGTGGCTGCTCTCTTGGGCGCCATCGGTCGACCGGAGAAGAAGAAGAGTGCTCTGGAGTTGGAGCGCTCTGGAGAGATTGGAGGCGTGGGGAGAAGTGTGCGGAGGAGTTACGGGAGAAGTAATGGGCGCCGCCTGCGCGCCCAGGCTTTATTGACCGGCGCCCGAGTCGTGGCGGGCCCCGCCACGTCGCCCGTTGGAGCCGAGGAGGTCGTGGCCGCGGGCGCAACCGCTGCGTGACACGTGTCGCGGCCCTGTCAGGCATCTTTGGCCCCTCGACGCTTCGTCTTCGTCATGGGCCTCGGCGTGCCCGTCGCGGGCCCGGGGGCTACTGTCGGCACAGTGGAAACCAGGGTACCACGGGCCGGCCTGCCAGGGCCCACAAGATTTCTTCGGACGATTTCGCTAAGGACCAGGCTCTCCAAGCCTGGCGAGTTTCGCGAGGCTTTTCGCCTCGCGAAGGGTTTTTCTCCTCGCCAAGGATTCTCTCCCTTGGCGAGGGATCGCTCCTCGACAAGGCGTCTCCGACGCCGCCCGCGATTCTGCTAAGGACCAAGCTGAAGGGCTTGGCGAGGCTTTTCGCCTCGCGAAGCGCCTTCCTCGTGAAGCCATCTCTGCCCCCGCGGCAGAGCGCACATGGGCTCTGCGCCATGTGCAGAGTGACGCGCGTGCCTACGCGCGATGACGACGACGCCGCAGTTGCCATTTTCATGTATAAAGCAGTCAACAAAGCGGAGCCAAGCAAAGCGGACAACGAGTATTGCCTCTTTGGTGACAAGGGAACAGTCTGCAGCTACGCTCCAAGGACGACGTCACCATGGGTCACCTCCCACCTCGGCAAGCGCCAGCCCACTGTCCAGCTGGTCGGTGCCCCTTTTCAGCTTTGGTGACGCCGTTCCCCTGCCGTGGACCGCGTCCACGAGCTTTACCTTTATGGTGGACTTCACCTTTATCATACACCGCGCCTCCTCCTTCGTCGCCATGTGGTAGCCCTTCCCGCCCAAATGTTTGGGCAGAAGAGGTCCAGGACGCCTATAAAAGGAGGAGGAGCACGCCCAAGCAAGGGGTTCGGTTTTTGGAGTCTAGGAGCCTACCCAAAAACCCTAGATCTGAAGACCAGCAAGTAGCCGTTGTTAGCCACCTCGAGCTCGACAAGCTCCTTGTACTGTAAACTCTCCAAGCTGTGCAATACACCAAAGCAGGACGTAGGGGTTTTACCTCCACAAGAGGGCCCTGAACCTGGGTAAGACCTTGTGCCAATCTCTGCAGTGTCGTTCGCAGCGAGCCTGACGAGCACCGTCGCCGGAGCACGTTGTGGATTGTTTGACTCCGTGTTCAGCCCCTTACACGATACCTTGGAGACACCCCCAGTTCCTGGGACAGTTCTCCGACAGTGTCAACAGATGCTAGTAAGATACAAGCAATCCGGGATTGGAAAAGTGCCAACCAATGTGAAAAAATTAAAAAGTCGTCTAGTTATGGTGGGCTATTACGGGCGCTATGTGAAGGACTTTAGCATTATTAGTAGGTCATTATTTTATCTGCTAAAAAAGGGGGCGGCTTTTGTATGGACACAACAAACTGAAGAAGCTTTTCAGACGCTCAAGTCAGCTCTCATATCAGCCCCAATTTTGGCATTGCCAAACTTTCAGCAACCATTTGAAATCGAGACTGCTGCGTGTGATTATGGAGTGGGAGCAGTGCTAGTGCAAAAAGGAGATCCATTGGATTCTTAACTAAGGCACTGGGGCTTAAAAACAGAGGACTATCTACGTACGAAAAGGAATGTTTAGCCATATTGATGGCAGTGGATAAGTGGAGGCCTTACCTCGAGAGGGGAGAATTTGTGATACAGACAAACCAGAAAGCATTGACACACGTGGATGATCAATATTTATCAACACCTTGGCAACATAGATCCCTAACTAAACTCCTGGGTCGAACTACAAGATCCTTTACAAAAAAGGGGCATGTGAACAAGGTAGCAGACGCTTTATCCAGACAAAATCATGCAGCTACTGAGGATATGTTGGCAATATCCACCTACACTCTAACTTGGCTGGAAGAGGTGATGGAGGAATACCTCACCCACCAAACCGCTAGCAAACTGTTGGTTGAGTTGACTATCTCCAAAACAATTGGCCCTTTTTCCTTGGAGCAAGGATTTATTTAGTTTAAAGTGAAGATTTGGCTGCATGCCAACTCAAAGCTGAAGAAAAAAGTGTTGTAGGCTTTGCATTCAAGTGCAGTTTTTGGGCAGTCTGGCTTTGCGATGACATACCATAAAGTAAAATGGTTGTTTGCATGGCCTAGAATGAAAAGGGAAAATCAAGGACTATGTGGCAGCCTGTGTGGTCTACCAACAGGCGAATCCGGAATGAGCAAAATACCCAGGCCTTTTGGCACCTTTGCCTGTACCAAAAGAAGTGTGGAGAGATATATCGATGGATTTCAAAGAAGGGGTTCCTAAATCGGCTGGATTCAGCTGCATATTGGTGGTGGTAGACCGATTCTCAAAGTATGCACACTTTGTGTCCTTGACTCACCCTTTTAATGCAACCACGGTTGCCCACATACATGAACTTGGTGTTCAAGACTTCAAGTTACATGGTATGCCAAAATCCATAGTCTCAGACAGAGACAAAAAATTTACGATCAAATTTTGGAAGGAGTTATTCAGGTTTATAGAAACATCACTAAATTTCAGTTCCCTGTATCACCCAAAGACGGACGGTCAGACGGAGACGGTAAATCAATGCCTTGAGGGGTATCTGCGATGCTTTTCTCATGGTTGTCCCAAGTGTTGGGCGCAATGGTTACCTCTGGTCGAATTGTGGTACAACAAGACTCCTCATTCATCTCTTTGGCAAAACTCCATTCGAAGTGGTGTATGGCAGGAAACTAGTGCAATTGGGGATTTACAGGTTGGAGTCAGGTGCAATATCGGATGTGACCGAGTGGCTGAAGGAGAGGGAGCAGATGAGTACACCAGCATCTCGTGCGCATACAACTACAAATGAAGAACGAAGTTGGCCGCAATCGAACGGAGCGTCAATTTGCTCCAGGAGATTGGGTGTGTATCTGAAATTCAGAAATCTGTAGCAACATGGGCGAACCAGAAACTGTCATTCAGGTACTACGGGCCTTACCGGGTACTACGGCGAATCGGGAGCGCAGCGTATGAAGTATGAACTGGACTTGCTTGTGTTAGCGAAATTTCATCGGGTGATGCATGTGTCTCAGTTGAAGAAAGCAATCTGAAACATGGACAAAGTATGCACATAGCTACCGGCGCATCAAGTCGAGCAGTGCTACCCCGAGCAGGTGCTGCAAAGCCGCGACTACAGCAAGCATGGTTCAAAAGGTAAACAAGTGTTGATTTAGTGGACAAGTATGGTGGACGATCTCGCGACTTGGGAAGATGAGCAAGAGCTGAAGACCAAGTTCCCAGTTGCCTCGGCTTGGCGGCAAGCCGGTGATAAAGAAGGAGAAAATGTTATGATCCTACGTGACACACGGCTAACGAGAACCTGACAGAGGATGTTGAGAAGAGGCGTGAAACGGGCCAACTAAACCGTTGAGGTCCACAAGAGGGCCCAGACGGTCGAGAAAATACGCAGGGTCGGAGTGAACTCGCTAACACCACAAGACCAAACGAATGGCGTGGGGAATCGGCATCCAAGATAACAGCCGCAACGAATTTAGATCTCCCCTACCTTCTATTGTTCCTCTCACCTACCTGTTCTGTTCTTCCTCATCTCTCTCGATTCCCAGATGTACTATGTATCGTGAGGATTAAACATCTGTGTACTAGATACTGGTTAGTGGTTACTCTCATAATCCGAAGCAGGATCGTAACACAAGCGTACGTCTATTCGAATTCCTATGGAAACAGATTTATTATGGTTTTCTTATTTATAATTTCCATATCACATTGGAATCCGAACACGTCTTGCATTGGGGACGTACAACGGCGAGTCCAGGAAGAAAATGGAGGGTGGGCTCAAAGTTAACGTCGAGCAAACTAAACGCAGTTTTTGAAAAAAAGAGTCATTATTAAGACATGAAAATTAAGAAAATCATTGATGGTACCAGGAATTTTCAGGTCAAATGCATACAGTTCTTTCTCTTATTTTTGCAAATCTGAAACACATTGAATTGGACATAAAGAAATTAACTGTACATGATAGCTAGTAATTACAAATTTGCAATAGATAGTTAACATAATAGTTGGAGGATTGGATACATGCCACTGTTGCCGAACGCCCGAGTCGCCGACGATTGCCGATGTTGCGATGCGCCCAGCATCCCACGTCGTAGATTCCTCTCTCCGGTGTACAACAACTGCGACAGCCGACTGCCCGGTAGGCCGGCACGCTCCTCCATCCCCTGCTCGAACCTCCCCGCCGACGTTCTTTAGGGTTGGCGGCTAGGCGCGTCCGTCCGTGGTCTACTGGTGGTGCGCCGCTCCGAATCCGCCAGATCCCCGGTCGCCCGTCGCGGCGTCGCTGATGGCTCCGCGGTCGGCCGGTCCCCGTCTGGCGCCTGGCCGCCTTGTCAGGTACTAGTAGTGGTATGGAAGTAGTAATATGTTGGTAACTGTGAGGGTACTTTACGTATTTCATATGGGGTCACTTTGTAGCTGGCTTGGTCTTTATAAGCCCACCTTGTATCCTGTTGAAACAACAAAGAATATGAACCCTAATTTTACCTTTATTTCCTGCAATTATCTTAGATTTAATTCCTGCAATTTATCAGTTTTTCTATCAATTTCTCTCAAAATCCCAATTCCTGTGATCCTCTTCGATCAGGCACCCATCGGGTCCTGACAATTGGTATCAGAGCAGTTCCATCCATCCTGTTCCCTCCCTTCCCTCCCGTCTTCTTCTTCGATTCGATTTCTGGTCGCACCGGCGATTCCTTCTTCTTCTTCTCTTGCGATCCGATTCGCAGCTGTCTCCTGCCTTCTCTCCGAACCGTTTCACCACAAAATCCCACCCTCCCTGCTCCGAATCGACCTCCGTCCCCGTCCATGGCGACCTCACCTTTCCCCTTTCCCTACCACGCCGCCTCACCCTCCTTCCCCAGCGCCGCCACCTACCCGCCGTCACCTGCAAGGAATTCCCCAATTCCCAACCAAATACATGGCTATCACCAGGGGCGGATCCAGTGGGTGCCATGGCACCCCCTAAAATATGTAGAAATTCATTTAGCTACTACAATTTGAACTATTTTTTTTAATATGCTAGTATTTGGACTAATTATTGTTAAATGCTAAATATAATAGGAAAGTTTTTAACCTTGACACCCCCACAATTTTTTTCCCAGATCCGCCACTGGCTATCACCACCCTTCTCCCTTCTTCTACACAAGCCCCACCCAAATCCATGGCGGTCTCTACCCGCCTCCTCTTTATTCCGGCGGCTACTACAGCGCAACACCCACCTACTCCGACCAAGCTCCTGGCGTTCCTCTCCCCGCCGACCTCTCCTACTCCAAGGCCGAGACCAACGGCAACGCCTTTCTACCCAACGCCGCCCCGACAGCTCCAAATCGCGAGCGCCAGCCGCCACAGCCGTGGGTCACGTCCGTACCAAGTCCAGAACTTGCGTTCCGCCCGCAGCTAAACGGCGTCACCTCCACCTTCGTCCCTCCTCCTCCGCCACAGCCACCATCCTACTACTACCCGCCAGACCCAAATTCCTCTCTCCCTGATCTCTACTCTCAAGTTCATGCGCCACCACCCGAATCGACATTGCCACCCACTCCAGCGCCGCCAGCCACCTCGACCTCTTCCCCAGCGTGCGGCTATTCCACAGAGGCAGCCGCCATCCTCCATCGTGTGCAGCGCGAGCTCCTCAACATACAGGCTCGTCTCTGTCAGCAGCAAGCACGCGAACAGACCTCCTTCAACACTCTCCAAGCTCAAATCAAGGGTCTCACAGTGCGCAGTTTCTGACGGCAAGCAATCGACTAGAGCAACTCCAGGTTCATCGCCCTTGCGAGTTATTCGTACAACTCCTGTTGCCTCAAAGGTGTTTGATAAAATACCAATACCAAGCTCTGGGCATGGAACAGAGGCTACAACACCTAAATACTGTGATGGGCATCAAACTCCAATTCAGAGTTCATGTGTGCAAGGTGGCGACATCAATCTCAACTGTCCCTCACATCGAGCTGTTCTGGAGCCTGAGTGTGTTGTCGGTGATGAAGAAACAGAGGACAGCTCAAATGAGTTCGTTCAAGTGTTCACTGGCACTCCCGAGCAGCAGAGATATGAAGTAGAGCAGCATGAAAATCGTCAGTCTCCCAATAGTTTCAGCATGCCAAAATTCAGTCCCGAGAGACCTACTGCTGGTATTGACATAGAACAACTTCTCAATTGCCCCTACAAAGCTTCAGAATGCAGAACATGGGATGAAGAATTCCAAGACAATGAAAATTTATTGTGTGAGAAATCTGTTTGCCAAACTGCTACAGGGCATTCCATATCCATTTTTCCATGGGATCCAGGAGCTACAAAATTCCCTGTTCTGTTTATGACAGCTGCTGATGCTACAAGACTGCAGCACACAGTTGGCTACAAGTTTGGTTTGGTACATAGACTAGCTGTGCAGTTCGGTGAAAAAAGGGAACCCATTTTTGAATCTGCTATCATGCGTTCATATGCTTTGAGATGGACAGAAGTGAATGCAGCAGCTCTAGTTGTTCTAGCTGTTCCATGTTCTAAAGGCAGGTCTATGACTAAGCATGCTATGTTTCTGTCAAACGGTGGCACTAGTATAACAAAACGTTATTCCCCAAAGCTTCTCCTGCAATTACTTTCTGCAGCAACAACAGTGCAAGTGACAGAACAGAGGCATCCTTTGGAGTTCAGTATAATGGTTGACATGTTGCCGAGTGGGAGTGAGTTCGATGGACGGCTAGCGTCCATGTCTCATGCTGCAAGTATACGCTCTCCTGAATGGGTAAGGCATACAGTCACTGTTTTGTCTCGCTGGTTCCCTTCATTTGAAATGGCCAAACTACAGTGGGACCCTGGAATTGGAATACCATCTTCCTTGTATCTCTGGATGCAAGGTTTAACTACTGGGATTGCAACAGAAAAATCTTTGTCTTGGTTACCAATTCCTCAGCTAACAAAATGGCAAAGTAAAGTGGCTAGTGCTTCTTTCGAATGGGATCCTGGTACTATGTTACTCATGTACAAGTTCAAATGGTGGTTACTGTATACAGAAGAAAACACCAATTGGAACAAAAACATCAAGTGCTATGGAGTTGCTCTTTGGCTGATCCATTTTCAACCCCCTTGACAAGGATGAATGAATTCGGAAGGATAATTGACAATAATAAAAGTTTCTGTAGAAACTTGTTCCATTGGTGACCAATGGCTTCAAGAGGGGAGTAATGTCAGGGACTAGTATTGGTATGGAGTAGTAATATGTTGGTAACTGTGAGGGTACTTTAGGTATTTCATATGGTGGTTACTTTGTAGCTGGCTTGGTCTTTATAAGCCCACCTTGTATCCTGTTGAAACAACAAAGAATATGAACCCTAATTTTATCTTTATTTCCTGCAATTTATCTTAGATTTAATTCCTGCAATTTACCAGTTTTTTCAAAATCCCAATTCCTGTGATCCTCTTCGATCAGGCACCCATCGGGTCCTGACACGCCTCCGCCTGGCTGATGCTGCTCTGCTTGCTTCAGCGAGGTTGCGACTCGCGAGGACCAGAGCGCATGGAATTGTGGAAGAGATGCGGTGCGACCGTGCAATGTGACTATGCGAGTCGTGTGGCCTGGACTTAGGTAATGGCCTTAGAGCATGTCTAACAGAGCCCTCAAACTGGTCAAACCCTCAAAATAACTGCCAGTTTGAGGGCTGAGTAGAAAAACGGGCGCAGATCAGAGCCCTCAAAACTGTAAACCCTCAAATTTTTTTGCAGGCCGAACCCTCAAGTCCGATGCCAACCTGTAGCAGTGAGGGTTGCAGGCAATTTCCCAAGCCGAAGCCCTCAGACGGTCAACGCATGCACGGGGAGGAAATTTCCTCCCGCCTCCTCCTTCCTCCTCCTCCGCCCCTCGATCCGCCGGCGCCGGCCGCCCGATTCGGCCGCCACCGCCGCCGGCCCGCCTCCCCGCCGCGTCGCCGACCTCCTCCTCCGCCCCTCTGCCCCGCTGCACGCCGCCCCGAGCTCGCCTCCGCCCCGCCCGTCCCCGCCTCCCCACCGCGCCGCCTCCGGAGCTCGCCGTCCGCCCCCGTCCGCCCGCCTCCCGAGCCCGTCCCCGCCCGTCCCCGAGTCCCTCCCCGCCGCGTCGCCGTCCGCCGCCTCCGCCCGACCTCGCCTCCGCCCCGCCGTCGGCCTCGGTAAGTTGTTTTTTTCCTTTTTTTGTTTCTTTAATGTTGTTTAATTGTTGTTTAATTGTTGTTTGATTGTTGTTTAATTTGTTGACAATAGATGGAGTTGTCGGATTTTTCCGATTGGTCATCTTTGGACGATTCGGACATTGAGGAGATGATAGAAGACGATGACACGGAGAGGAGAGGGATGCCCTTATCTCGAGTGGGCAACACTTGTGAAGTCCATTAAAGTGAGGAGAGGGATGCCCTTATCCCAAAAAGAAGCCAATTTCACGAGGGCACAAGAATCAGCCCGCAAAGATATTGAGAGAGCTTTCGGTGTTTTGCAAGCAAGATTTGCCATTGTTCGGGGTCCAGCTCGTTTTGGGACAAGAAAACCCTTGTGAACATCATGAAGTGTTGTGTCATTCTCCACAACATGATACTCGAGGATGAGAGGGGGTTAAACTTGCCATGTTTCTATGACAATGTTGGTACCCGAGTGCAACCGGAGAGGAACCCGGATCGCATTCAAGCTTTTCTTCAAACACATTGGGATATTGAAAATGCCAACACTCATACCCAGCTCCGCAATGATCTGGTCGAGCACCATTGGCAGCTGCTTAGCCGTCGCCAATGATGGCCTATTTGATTCATTCCATGTCATATTTCATTCCATGTCCTATTTGTGATACAAACATTGTTGTACTGGATATTTGTTTTACTTTTCTATGTACTATTTGATTCAAACATTGTTGTACTAAGTAGAATGATTGTTATGAGCTTAAAACAATTATTTGATGTTATAATCATAACTAGAACAATTATTTGTTGTTGATTATTGTTATGTTTGTTGTATGAAAGTTGGTTGAAATACAAGTTGTCCAGTTTTAAGGGTTTGAAGGCCGGGGCACAGACCAGTGCCCTCAGTTTGAGGGTTGAGAAATTGTCGTTTTGAGGGCCGAAAATCTCTGGCGCAGATCAGTGCCCTCAAACCAACCCTCAAAACAGAATCTGTTTTGAGGGTTGGTTTGAGGGCACTGATCTGCGCCAGAGATTTTCGGCCCTCAAAACGACAATTTCTCAACTCTCAAACTGGTTTTGAAGATTGGGTTTTTGAGGGTGCTGTTAGACATGCTCTTACTAGTTGAGCTATGGCTGGCACGAGATTTCTGGGCCTGCCTAGTAGACTCGCGTTTTGGGGACGTACATAAGCCTGAGTCCTACGGACAGGAACCGTGTCGACTCGCACAAACGCACGTACAGCATACCTGGAGCAAGTTGACGATGGAAGATCGGCGCCTCGTAGTGATCCGGCCGCGGGGACCGGATTATCCCGGTAAGGGCGTGGTGAGCCAGGAAAGGTCACAGCTTGTTGCTACCGTGCACGACTCGTTCGTGGAGGCGCGCCGGTTCCGGCAAGCCTCCGGCTTCTGCTGTTGCATTGGCCTCCTCGACCCCGTCTCCAACATCGCCGTCAACGCCACCATCTCCGACGCCGAGGCGTCCGAAAACGCAGAGGATCACGGCGAAAAGGCAGAGGATCTGGAGCGCCGGTCTGCGGACGGCATGGTCGTCTTCCTCACCACCTTCTTCCCGTACCTCACGGACTGGGAGGCCGTGCACTGCCTCCTCCTCGCCCACGCCCACCTCCTCGGCGCCGCCTGCCTCGTCCTCAAGGACCGCGCTATGGAGACCTCGCCTGGCCACGTCGACTCCACGCTCAGGACCGCCCTCAAGTGCGCTGCCCTGGCCGCAAAGCACCCGGAGCCCGACCGCCTCGTCGCCGCCTGGCTCTCGTTTTCTCCCCGCCAGTTGGACGACATCGTCACCGGTGACCTCTCCACCGTTCGCCTCGGCGAGCTGGCCGCAGGTGATGCGGCCAAGAAACCATGGGAGCTCGCAGCGTCCCGGCAGCAGCAGCTGGAGGGCGACGTGCCGTATTACTACCACATGAGATCTCTCAGGCGCGCGCTCCTCGACAAGGTCCACCGGCATTACCTGAGGGCGCTGACCAGGCTGCCGCGGCGAGAGCTGCGCGGCCGCTACCACCGCGGCCTGCTTACGGCCGGCGGCTTCTATGGCCCGTTAGACGACCCCGTGTCCAATGTCGTCCTCAACATCGTCTGGCACCACGCCACGTTCCCGCCAGGGAGACGCGACCGGACGGCGGAAGCTGTGGACAACTGGACATGATCGGCACCGACGCCCTCTGGCGCGCCGCCAGCCGGTCGGTGTACGGCATACTGTCCTTCCTCTGCACCCGCTTCGACGGCCTCTCCGAGCACGACGCCGTCCGTTGCCTCCTCGACGCTGACGCCGACCTCCACGCCACCGCCCGGGACGCGGAACGCCGCGGCCACCGCCCACGCGCCGGCACCACCCTGCAAGAAGCCTACGTGGCCGCCGCCACGGCCGCGGGTCACCCGGACGCCAACGCGCAGGCGGCGTTCCTCGCTCAAGGTTGCCCGGTGGACGCCTTGGCCTTGCAGCAGCTTGAGTCCCCGGAGGACGTCCTCAAGCTCGCCGAGCTGCTGTCTCCGGCAGTGCCGCCAGAGCCGGCTGCTCCGGAACCGGCGACCAAGCAGCTGTACTGGGCCATCGTAAGGGACCGGAGGAGGCAGTTCAGGGCCGACCAGGCGAGGATCACGAGGAAGGTGAAGGCCGCGCTGGACCAATACGCGGCGGCGCAGAATAACGAGACATACGAGCTCCACGTCATCTGCGGCGTGAACGAGGAAGTCTCCGGCCCTGCCGAAATCCCGAGCACCGACAACAGCACCCATCTATTACCGTACAGATACAACCACTCCCACATCAACTTCCTGGCGACAAACAGCGGCGGCGCGCCGGTGCTGTTCTTCGCCGAGTGCCACAACTACAACGACGGCGAGGAGGAGGAGGTGCCGCTGTGCGTCCCGGTGGGCGTACCGCCGCCGGGAGGCTATCTGGTTCGGTGCCTGTACTGCGACATCGAAGGAGGCAAGATCGTGCACCCGGCGTCGACGGAGTTCCACGGGCGGGACGAGGAGTTCGAAGCGGTAGCGCGCGGCGGGAGGCAGGTTGAGCCGGTGCACCGGAACGAGCAGATCATCATGAGAGGCGACCACCATGCACTACGCATGTGTACGCTGCGAGAGGACTCTATATATGTCGACAGCAACGGGGCGAGCAGCGATGATGATCAGGAACTTCTTTCCATGTGTGATTTTGACGAGTAAATTTTCGATCCACGTTTACTCTAGATTTAACCACCTAATAATTCGTGTATGCGTGCCCAAAAGAGTGTACATCATACACTACTGCAAACCCATGATACATGGCACCATTGAGATTCAGAATCAGGATGCCTACACAATACTCAAACATCGACTGATGCCATTTTTTCCCATCCAGGCTAATCCACTTTCCATAAATTCCTTGGGTCGTTTGGATCCCATTATTTCGTTTCATTTGGCAAAAAATGAAATGAATTCCGAACAAATGACAGGGTTAGGAATAAGAATTGATTTAACATAGTAAAGACATTGTCTAGAATTCCAATTGAAATGACATTCTAATTTCATGATAGCCAAACACGTTGGTCATGGAATCTGAAATGATGGGATCCAAACGACCCCTAACGGAAATACAAAGTTCTTCTTACAAGTTCAGAAAGAAACGAAGTATAAGGAAGATAGGAGGGGGGCAGCGAGTCGGTGCAGCAGCAGAGAAAGTTCGCCCTCGAACAGACCTACAGGGCGAAAACCTGCTGCCACAAAGACTACAGAACGAAGAGAACAAAAGATAGAACCTACGGCCAGTCACCTAGGAAATGAACATGTATCAAACCCACAATTTTTAAGACTACATAAACAACAACCGACAAACTACACTCATCACCCTTTGGTGATCATCAGGAGCACATGGAGACCTGCCCAATTTTTAAGAAAGCACACATCGTGAACATAATACCCATAGGAGATCTTACTTCATATTTTTCAAAGGTGATTTTATTTCGAACTGTCCACATCGCCCAGCAAAACACAAATCAAATTCTTTAAATGTAATATCAGGCATTCTTTAAAGGGTAATTGCAAAGGGGTATGCAGTCCAACAAGGATCTTTCCAAAACCTAACAAGAGAACCATTATGCAACTTGATACCCCTACCAGCAAAGTAAAACTCTTTCATCTTTATCAAACACTTCCAACATGGGGATTCAATAAACCTTGTTAATTTTCACCTCAACCACAATTGTTTTTACTATTTTGCAAGAGACCATTTTGAGTCTCTAATTTGCACCACCAGTTTACCATCAGACTTATATAATGTTTCCGCAAATCAATCACTCCCAGACCACCTTTTTTCTTAGACTTACAAATTATTTTCCATTTTATTAAATGATGTTTTCTTACCATTAACTCCTTTCCAAAAGATTTTTCACATGTGCTTAGTCAATTTCTCAAGAAAGATTTTGTTGAGAAATAACATTGACATATAGTATAAAGGAATCTCAATCAGAAAGGATTGAAGAAGAGTGAGTCTTCGCCCAGAGGATGAATTTTTACAAATCCGTGAGGCTAACCTCTTGATAAATTTCATATCAACAATATTCCATTCAATATTTTTCAACTTTAAGAAAGTTACATGAATGCCAAGGTATTTCAACGAAATTGTTTACCAACGACCCATGAATATTCGACAAGATGATTAATTACCTAAATAAATTTTGAATACATAATTATTACATATTGTCAACCAAATTAAAATTACAATAGAGTTTATCACGCACAACACAGTTTGGACGGAAAATGCTCTGTCAGAATCTTACAACAGGTAATTAACAAGACTTTAACATACTCTTCTAGACTTGATCACTTTCACGTTTGTATTTGATCAATGGATTTAATCGAATCTTCTTTGCTCTTCTTCAACCTTTTTGCTATAAATCAAAAAGTGGCTACATTAGTTCTCTCTACTCTCAGTGGAGCATCAAGATATGCATCACCTATAGGGACTGATTCGGGTGGACCGGTAAGCAGGTAGATTGGTTCAATATTATCCTGAGAGGGTGTCTCAGAAGACGTTTGGTTCGTCCCCTCAGAGGAAGCCATCCTAGTTTTAACAATAGTCTGGAAAATATTGTGAAAAAATACAACAATGAACTAGATAACATGTAATTACACAAAGCCAAAAATAAGTAATTAAGATTCTTTATTAAACAATGATGAGAGAAACAATTTAAAGTAGGATGAACAAAACTACAATATGAAAGAATGTGGTATTGTTTTAAATCATGTGCCATCAAATATATGAGCATTTGAACACATCACTACAATACATATCAATATAAGAAGGATGTAGCGTGTATGAATCGTACGTTATCCACCCTATATCAATCAGATTGCATTTCAGAAATTGTTGGTGTTCTAATCAGTAGCCAAACAGTTAGAATAGCAAATAAAGAATCAAAACATAACCAAGCACATTAGGTAAAGGAAAATACCCAAAGTATGAATGAACTTACATTACCTCGTTATAGAAGTTTAGCGTGTTGGCCACCCTTGGCTCATTTACTGATCAACATGCCTGAAATATCAGAAGCCAATCTCTACAATTGATGTTGTTCTGTTATATTCTCCATGATTCGTGTTTAAGTAACAAGTTTACAACCAAGTCAACTAGTTGGAAGTACGAAAGCAGTTGGAAGTTGAAACTAACGAACTAAAAGGATAACCTGCAAGAAATATGTCGGTGTATTTCAAGATACAGTAACAATGATCAAATGTCAAATTCAAACCAGTTGCGACTAATTTTCCCATGATTTTCTGCACGACTTGGCAAGGTTTTAAGTATTATGCATATAAGTTATAACTTATAACATGACAAGTAGTTTTCGAAGTTTAAACCTAAGGTTTCAACCTTGATGTACGTCAGATGGTTAGTGTTGGTGGATCTATCGATGTTTTTTTTTTTGGTTCAGATGAGCACTCAAAAGAAAACGTCAACGAGTCAGCGTTACAAAATATAAAGACCTAAAATACACATGAACATAATTATACAACTAGGCAACAAATAATAGCGAGGAGATTAAATACGAATGAACATATCTATATAATCAGATAGAAAATGCTAGCAATCGGGTATAATGAGGAGCTAACATGTTTAGTTTTCAATATATTCTAGGGTTCGTTTTATTTGATTCCTTCCCTCGGTTGTATAACCTCTGTTTCATAATGTAGACGTTTTAATAAGCTGAACTAGCTTATGAAACGAAGGGAGTAGTAATTTTACTTAGGCCTTGTTTGGTACTAGTGTTTTTGTGGGGATTAGAGGGGATAACCCCCACCAAACCCCAAATTTCCACTTATGGCTAAAAATATGTTTGGTTCTAGTTTAATCCCCACTTTTCCCCAAGTTTTAATGTATTTTTTCCAATATCCAATACATTACCTATACCTAGTGGATTGGTGGGGATTAGGTTTTGTGGGGATTAGAGGGGTTTGGATGAAGGTGGAGGTTTCACCCAATCCCCTTGGGGATTATCCCCGCTAATCCCTATAAAAACACTAGCACCAAATAAAGCATTAATCTGTATACTTGGATCTTCAGTGTAAGAAGAGAATCCTGTGGTCATCACGAGAGAAGATCATTTCAGACGAAACAAGACGATATATTCTCGAGGAGGGCGTTTTCAGAGAAGTCGAGCGATGATAGATTAACCTTCGCGGTTGCAAATCCCAGTTAGCTTCCCGCGCAAAACCAGACACCCAGCTCCCCCTCCCCTCCCGGGCCCACCGGTCAGAAAGGCCCGGGCCCACCGGAACCATCTCCTCTCTCTTTCCTCTTCCTCCCCTTCGTCCTCGTCTCTCCCCTTCTCCCCTCCTTCCAAGTTTCCCCCGTCTCCTCCCTCCCCCCTCCCCACCCGGACCGGACACTTTTGCGCCCCGCCCCCTCGCCTCCTCCGTATTCCCCACCCACGCCATCTCCCCCGAATCCGACGGCTCCCGCGGCCGCCACGTCCCCGTCGTCTTCCTCGCCCCACCCACTATTTATCCGCCTCCTCCGCCCACCCCCACCCGCAACTCCCCATCGCCGTCCTAGGGTTAGGGTTTCGCGTCCCCCGCCGACTTCCCGCGCGGCGCTGCGGTTCCGGTGAGTTTCTTGGCTCGGCCCTCTGTTTTCTTTTCAATTCGCGGCCGGTGGAGTGGAGTGGATTCGGGAGGGGCGGCGGCTGGCTAGGGTTTTAACCTCCGCGGATCTTTTCTCTCGGTTTTGGCTGCGGCAGGCGGTACTGCGGGGAGGAGGAATCCATGGCGATCGTGAGGAGCAGCGGCGCCAGGGTCCCGAGGCTGGACGGCGCCGGCGAGGAGGGCTCCCCCGAGGCCACGGAGGACGAGGATGAGCAGCAGCAGCAGTCCCCTCCCACCGCGTCGCGCGATTCCGACGCGGACGGGTTCTCCGGCGAGGAGGAGAATGGCGGCGGCGGTGGCGGCGGCCGGGAGGAGCCGGACGAGGAACCGGACGAGGAGGAGCATGACTCCGGGATGGGCTCCGACGAGCTGGAGATCACGCAGCTCGGGGAGGCGGGGGCCGAGATGTGCCAGGTCGGGGACCAGAGCGTCGCCGTGCCGCTCGACCTCTGCGACCTCGACGACGGCCTCGCGGGCGTGCTCTCGCTCGATGCCTGGAACGGCCTGCTCTCCGAGGACGAGCGGCTCCGCCTCGCCGCCTTCCTGCCCGACCTGGACCAGGAGACCTTCGCGCGCACGCTCGTCGAGCTGCTCTCCGGGGAGAACTTCCACTTCGGGACTCCTCTGACCGCGCTGTTTGAGCGCCTCAAAGGTGGGCTCTGCGACCCCAGGATCGTCCTGTACCGCCGCGGCGCCCGCTTTGCGGAGCGGCGCAAGCACTACTACCATCTGCAGAGCTACCACAATTCCATGGTGCGGGGGCTGTGGGAGGCCAAGGATTGCTGGAAGAGCTGCGACGGGTACAGCGTTGGTGAGAGGCTGAGAGCGCTGGATGCGATGAAGGCACGGCGCAAACAGAAATGTCTGGGTTTGGATGTCCGGGCCGGATCAGAGACCGACTCTGAGAGCAGGGAGTCTGCGGAGCAGTTCATGACACGGCCGAAGCCAGATAAGAAGAAGTCTGGAAAGGAAAGGTCCAAGGGCCTGCTGCGGTTGGGTGTGTCGAAAGGTTCGGGTGATGAGTACATTGGAGGGTCTGGCCGTGATGCTGCAACGGCTTTCTCTGAGCTTTCTCGTCGAGATAATGCTTATGGGTATGATATGGGAGTCATGCATAGAGGGAAGCCACGAAGGAGTGTTGATGGCCTTGATTCAGAGGACCTGGGATATGGTAGGGATTTGCCTAGGGTCCGATCTCAGAAGCCGCTGTTGAAGCCAGTGAAGAAGAAGGAACTGACTACAGCCTATGATAGCAACCCTTATGCGAAAAACTACCGTGATAACCATACTAGTTCTTACTACCATGGCAGGAATGCAACTGGTAACCAGGGAGTTACCTTAGCAGCATCATTTGAGCCTCCATATCCTGATACCGCAAGGAGTGCAAAGTACACGGAGAGAGATCGGATATATGGTGGAAAAGGTGTCCAGAATAAAGCTCCTAAAGTGGAGGAGATGGATTGGCCAGCTGGTAATAACTTGAATGACTGGCAGAGAGGGCAGCCTCAAGGTGATTACAGGAGCAGGAAACCTCAGGTTGCTCATGGTGTGAAGGTTAAGTCCCATAGAAGTATCGAGCAACATACGAATGGTGCACATTCTGGGTCTGATCCTGGAGGCAAGATTTCACAGGGGAAGATTAAAGTTAAATCCAGCAGTCAGTATGGTAGGATTGGCCAGAAGGACTCCAGGAGCAAAGCTGCCTACGTTCAAAGTGAGGAGACAGAATCAGATTCATCAGAACAGTTTGAAGATGGGCCGGACATTAATCTTGTCGAACAACAGCCAGAACTTCAATATTCTGATCTTCGTAGACCAGCATATGGTGCCAAAAAGCCAAACAAACTTGGCAAAACGGTCAAAATGAATTATCCTGCCGCCACTGCAGATTTCGAACCCTACCAGACTCAGAGCAAAGGGGTGCACAGAGGAAAGGTTACAGAGCATGATTATTTACGTGATGTGCACGTGGAGGTGGCAGAAGAGATCAGTGAAGTGATGAGACCTCCAGCAGCAAGGAATGAGAGAAAACGCAAAGGAATGGCAAATCTGGACACGCATGGTTATGGCGACTCTGAATTACATGATAGCAATGAAAATGCCAATGAATCATTCAGGTCACCAGAGAGGCTGGCCAGTAGAGCAGGCTATGCAGTCCAAGATTCTAATGGCGACTTTGATGGTTCTGAAAGAGTGAACGTGCCGCTAGCAAGTTGCAGCTCTGGATCCAAGAGGCAAAAAGGAAGAGTTGAGGTTACAAGCCTGGATGAGCATGGTGAGTATGCACCATCCGGTTCAAAGGCTGTGGAGATCAGTGGCAGCTTGAAGAAGAAAAGTAAAAAGAAGACAGATACGATTACAGATGCAACTACTGTAGTGGAACCAGCTCCTGTCGTGCCAGAAGTTGTTGTAGTGCCAGTAGAACCTGAGAAACCTAAGAAGAAGTATGTACCAATTACACCAACTATCCATACCGGTTTTTCTTTCTCCATCGTACATCTTCTAACCGCCGTTAAGAAGGCCATGGTCAGTCCTACGGAGGATACTACAGTGGCAGCTATGGTCACTCCTACTGAGGTTCCTCCAGCGGCAGCAAAGCAACCTGATGGGGAGGAGAGCAGAAAGTGGTTCAACAGTGAAGAACCTAGCAAAACGCCTCAAGAGCCAAGTGCAACAGAGCAACCACAACAGGCTAATGAGGTTGGAGATACCAGTGCTGCAGAGCAGACTGCGCCGAGCAATTCGCCGGCACTAACTGTCCAAGAACTTGTTAATCGTATCAAAACAAATCCTGGAGATCCCAGCATACTTGAAACACAGGAGCCCCTTCAGGATTTAGTTCGAGGAGTGCTCAAGGTACTGTCATCTAGAACAGCTCCTTTAGGTGCAAAGGGCTGGAAAACACTAGTTTCCTATGACAAGTCAAACAAAAGCTGGTTCTGGGTTGGTCCACTGCCTCCTGGTACTTCATTTAGTGATCCTAATGAAGAAACTTCTGCTGAAGCATGGGGTATACCACACAAGATGCTTGTGAAGTTGGTAGATGCGTTTGCTAATTGGCTGAAAAGTGGTCAGGAAACCCTCAAGCAAATAGGATCCCTTCCACCAGCCCCAGCACCAAATCCTGCAAATTTGGATCTGAAGGAAAGATTCAAGGACCTTAGGGCACAGAAAAGTCTAAACACAATAAGCCCAAGCTCTGACGAAGCAAGATCATATTTCCAGCGTGAGGAATTTTTGAGATACTCAATTCCTGACAGAGCATTTTGCTATACTGCTGCTGATGGAGAGAAATCTATAGTTGCTCCTTTGAGAAGGGGAGGCGGGAAGCCCACAGCAAAAGCCAGGGGACATCCCATGCTCTTACCTGATCGCCCTCCGCATGTCACTATTCTCTGTCTTGTAAGAGATGCTGCCTCCAGGTTGCCTGGAAGAACTGGAACAAGAGCTGATGTCTGCACACTTCTCAAAGATTCACAGTACCTAAATCATGCAGAGTCCAATAAAGAGGCTGCTGTTAATCAAGTTGTTAGTGGTGCTCTTGATCGCTTGCATTATGAGCGTGATCCTTGTGTGCTGTATGATAATGATAGAAAATTGTGGACCTATCTGCACAGGGGTAGAGAGGAGGAGGATTTTGAGGATGATGGCACATCATCTACAAAAAAATGGAAGAGGCCAAGGAAAGATCCGTTAGATCCTGCAGAGCCTGGTATAGGAAACGATGACCTTGAGGATGATGGCACCCCTAATGCGAAAAAACAAAAGAAAGATGATGCAGAGCCTACAGCATCAGGAGAAGATAAGGATCCATCTAGCGGTGGGTTGGAAGGTGACCTTGAACGTTATCTAAAAGGTGACCTTGATCTTGATCTTGTTCCGTCATCAACAATTAAGGAAGAAACAAGCAAGCTTGTTTCTACTGATGTGAGGCCAGATATTGGTACCTCTAGACCTTCAGTAGGTGCAACAGCAGGCAACACAGCTGATGGCAATTCGGCAGGAACCCCAGAACAGAATAACAGTATGGCACTCCCTATGGACTCCACCAGCAAGGAGATTAATAATGCTTAGCAAGACATATATTGGAGCACCAGATTAGGTAACTGATGCAGAAACTAAAAGTTCTTTTCATTCATTCTTCTTCTTCTTCTTTTATCATCAGTTATTTCATTGATTAGTGTCATTTCATCCTTCTCTTTATCCTATAGTGATATAAATTGGAAACTGCTAGGTGATAGTTTGTTGTATGAAACCAAGTTTGAGTTTGTCTCACACCAAAACTATGTAATTTTGCTTTCTGCTGGAGCATAGTTTCAGCTGCAGTTGTAATGTACTGCTTCAGCCCTTAATCTATGACTGACATGCTCTGTTTTAGTCGTAAGTATCAAATTTGTTTCTTACTTTCCACAATGATCATCAGCTTGTAGCTTCCCTTCCTAGGAAAAGATGTACAGTAGGATGTTCTGTAGCTCTAGGTCTGTTTGCTTAGTCTGATTAAGGCACTTCCGGGAAATTCTGGGTAATTAGCTTGTGAAACTTGATTTGGAGTGATAGTGAGCGTAGGTGCATCTATCATAATTACTCTGATTGTGACCTGAACATAAGTTTTTGTTATTTTAGTTCCTCGACTGTTTCATTAGATTCTTACAGACATCATGCATTTCCGAATTACTTTTAGTCTTTTTAAATTCTTCTGTTCCTTCATGCATAATGCTCATACTGGAATTTCCCCTCATACTGACGATTTCTTGTTTTGCTTTTGTAGGGTATGAAGCGGCAAGCCACTTGTCAACCCTAGAGTCAGGCCTTCCACTTGACAAAATATTTTGCAGCAGAAATAGTTTTTTGTTTGTTCTGCCCTTGTACTTGTACATTCTTGTCAAGAAACAGAGGCGTTTACAGTTTTTTTTCCTAGCGGCTTTGTGCAGTTGTAGCTCTCTTCTAAAGTTGTTAGATCAATATATGTTTATGTAACTATGTTTACGTGTTCATTCATATTTGGATCCCAGCCAGCAAGTTCCTGTGGCACTTGACCCACTGACAGTCATATCAGGTTGCGATGTTCTCAACAGAGATTTAGTCATCAGATTATTATATTTTTTAGCAAAGATTTTGTCATTGAAGTATTATATTTCTGCCAGAGATTTAGTCATCAGATCACTATAGATTATTATTTTTCATGGAGGAAAATCATCAATGAATGGGCACTAAAAATATATTATTCTTTCACTGTATTACCTATGTAAATACATATGTTACATTAGATCCACTGATGCAGTAGTAAGTGTACATATTCTTTCTTGGTGACCAGCATAAGAACAGGAAACCCCTCAACTAGCAATAGCAATCAATCAAATGGATGGCAC
The DNA here is from genome assembly GCA_012064385.1 of Puccinellia tenuiflora. NCBI lineage: Eukaryota > Viridiplantae > Streptophyta > Magnoliopsida > Poales > Poaceae > Puccinellia > Puccinellia tenuiflora. The sequence goes on from QRDG01000054.1 coordinate 2,020,624, forward strand.
TATCAAGAGCAAATCAACTGGGTAAACGTAAACTAAACAAATGGATCCTTTGTACATGCTTTGGATGAATCTAATTTCTTGCTATAAGGGGGACTCTTGCATCCCCGGGCGACGACGGTGACGTGGATTCTTGCACCTCCGGGAGATGTTTTGTGTCTCCATTTCCCTGCTTCCACCCAGCCCTCGACTCACGGAACGACCTGAGGAGCTCGTCGTAGTCCGGGGTACGGAGCTCCTCGATCGATTCGGCGCTTGGCAGGTCGATCTGCCGCTTCCTTGGCGTTGAACACGACGGTTCATCCACCTGTGATGTTCAAGGAGAAGATGGAATGCAGGTTTGGTCATTCACTCTCAGAGATAAAGACAAGATCTTCCCACCAATCACAACTTTTCATGAGTGCTCACCAGATATTCTTCCTCTAGACACTTCCCTGCATTTCCGGTTATCTCCACAACCTTCTGGTAATGTGCACCCTTCAACTCCGTTATATCCCCGTGGCACGGGGTGAGGACAGAAACAATGTTTGCGCATGCCTCGTGGTCAACCTTCAGTGAGCCTGAAATAACATGAGTAGTCATCAAGATGAGGGAATTTATCCTATGCTCTGTGTACCACAGTATCAGTAACTCAAACGGTAAGATCTTACTGTCGATGGAAGAAAGAAGGGCCGTGTTTGCAATATCTATATCTTCAAGAGTTGTCAATACCGCAGACGACAATTTGGAACGCAGCAATTGGTTGGTTTCTGCCCCCGTCCTGGTAAAGTACAGGCACCATGATCACTTGCTATTTATCGCTGGTAGCTTAAGATAAGAGGAAATTTATAATCTACCGTGACAATTTCTATGCTAATACCTGACTATACTATCTACTGATTCCACATTTCCTTTGCCAAGGCTGAAAAGAGAATCCTCGGCATTCTTCCATTGTTGTGAACCCATGTCCGTCTTTGTTTTGCTGCAGATTTCAATAGCAAATATTAAGCACTGAAACATCCATATTTCATAGCAGAAAGTATCACATCAACAAGCCATACTGACCATTCCACAAGAACTTCTGCCAAGCAAGATCGTCCATTGTCGACTGCAGTGGTATCTTCAATGTAATTATTCTCGGTTTCTTCCATGTAAAAGCCCCACTTTTCCCGTACGGATGAGGTCAAGCCTTGGGCCGTTGAAATTTCTTGCTGCAGCTGACTTGTTCTTTTTACAGTGCTCTCTCGAAGGCTACCTACAGCTGTTTGGACCTGCAATATCAACTACGATTAACAATCTATAGCAGCTCTGGAATAGTTCAACTCATCAATCAGTCACCGGCAGCACATAACTTCTTTTGGTATTACTTCATATACTACATTACTAAGCACACTGAGATGGACTCAAGCTAAAATATACCGTGGATAATACTTACCAGCTGCTTCTTCCTTGCATTGGAATTTGCAAGCATCTCTGCCACCTTTTCTATAAGTTGCTTCTCTTCAATAGCTGCACACTCCTGTTAAAAAAATGATCAAATTATATTATCACAATAAATTACAGTATCTTATTAACTGCATACCGAATGTAATAAGTATCATAGCAATAACCTCAAATTTCTTCTCAAGATCAAGAAGTTGTTGATCCTGCACACCTTGTGTTTCTTCCAAAATACTAGTGAGTTTAGATGCATGAACATCCAGTGAATGGAAGAAACCAGCAGTTATATTTGAGATGGACCGTGACGCTTCCACAGCTCTTAGGTGTCCCTGCACACAAGAACAGAAAAGTTGGAAAATAATGGCTTAAGAAAATATCAAATATTCTAGCGCTCCAAACATATTACAGACCTCCCTCTGCTTATTGGCGAAGTGGGCTAGTCGCTCTTCTTGTTTCGAAAGGCTACACTGAAGCTCATTTAACAAGTTATCCGCTCCCAAAGAAATTACTCCAAAGCACTATATACAGGAAGAGCAATCAGAAATATTGCTAAACTCACTGAAATCAAGTTGGCCAAAAGAAACAAACTTACTTTCTCAAGAGCTGATGTGTGTGATTGTACTTGTGAGTTCAGTTTCTCGAATGTTGTCTGAGAATTTGTGTCAATTTCGCCTGCTAAATTATCCAGCACTGTAATACCTGAACCATGCAGGGCTTTGAGTTTTTGTATGCTCTCCTTTAGCCCTTGTGCAGCCTAAAAATAGGGTAACCCAAGCATATTATATACACAGCAGTTACGCAAGATAAACTTTTAAGTACAAACTAGATGGAAAACTGGATTGCCTCATCTTTTGAAGATACAAAGGATTGCATATCATCTTCCATTTGTTTGAGGTGATCCTCCTGCTGCATGACGGAAGTGGAGACTGTTTTATGCAAGGAATCAAGCTCTTGGGTCAGCTGAGTTCTAAATCTCTGCACAAGTGACCTGTTTCCATCTTCTATTTCGTCTTTACGCTCTGCAGTATTCAGGAACAATGACCATTGAAGTGAGACCGGGTCTATCACACAGCAGGGGTAATCAGTTGAGATGCCAAACCTATTTTGGAGAATAGCCCAGAAACATCTGCTGCTGCATTTTCTAATTCCGTGCGAAGATTATATGCACAATCTACTAGTGATTTTTCTGCAGCAAAAACAAGAGTAAGTCTCACTGAATATCAGTAGACCCAGTAAATAGACACTCAATTGGCTAACCAAGCATGGATGAGACCAGACTTTTAATTCAATGTCAAGAGAATTTAGAACAACTGATAATTCATTTACCAGTAATTATAATCCAAGAGAGTCTTGCAGTAATGGGTTAATTCTTGTTTTTGCACGGAATAATTAGCTAGTTCTACAAACCTGAGCTCTGAAGATTAAATATGACATATTCCTTTTCTTTGATTGTAGACTTTGCTTCATTGTATTTTTCTTCCAAGTCATGCAGAGCATTCCTGGTGCCCTCAAGGTCTTTCTGCAGACAAAAGACAAACGAAATGACATTTATGTAAATGTATTTGCCAGAAGACTGCAAAGCCATGAGGTGGAAGCTTTGAGGTACCTGAGTCTTTTCGAGTTTTCCACCCAACTCCGCACTCAAAAGTTTTTGAGCATCATAAAGCTCTTTTAGTTCAACCAATTGCTGCCCATAGAATTTGCAGAAAATCAAACCATTAATAAAATAAATGATTTGCTGTGAAGTGGTTATAGACAAACTAACCTTATCCCTAGCCTCTAGATCAGCTCCCAGTTTTTCAATTTTTTCTGTCATGGCCTGTAAAAATGTTAGGTTTGAAACATGAGACGATGAATAAAGCTTTGTTCAGTTCACCTGAACAAATCTAACATGTGTTTTATTGGAAAGTTAAAATAGACCTTTTTCTCAGCTTCCTCTTGGAGGTGGCGATCTCTTGGAATGTATATGCCATTTTTCTCTCTAGCCGCAAACACTTCTGAAGACATATAGGAGACCAGGTGAGTAAAAGATGCATAACATTTAACATTTCAATATACCAAAATTTGCACACAGAAGGACCTTGTTTAAGGCGGTCAATTTCAGAGTACAAGTCCTTGATGACTGCAGATTTCATCATCTTTTGGTTCACCTGGATTCGCAGTAAGAAAAGCAAGTTAGGGTATGCAAAACACCTTGTTAAATTTCTACTAGCTGAAATAGTGAAACATCAACATGAAAGAGTTATTCAAACAATAAACAAAGATAGTAACCTCGGGTTTGTTCCTGATATTTTTTGCACGATGTGCATAATCAAGTGTGCTCAATGTCTCTTCCAAGCAGTATACGGAAGGTGATATTGTAGCAATAATGCAAGTCTTTGTTTTCCCTCCCAATGAATCTCGCAGTAATCTTGTCAGTTTGCTATCTCTGAAACAAATAGATAGGGTAACACTAAGCCCTCTTTACCAATTGTTTGCTAGAATAAATGCTGTCAGGAGAATGCCATTAAAGTTACCTATACGGGACATGTCCAGAGTGTTCAACTAGGGCATTGATAACACGACCAAGTGTCAGCAAACTCTTGTTAATCTCCCCAGCCTCTCTCGCTCTGCCCTGCAATGCCATTTGAATATCAAAAGTACTTCTTGGCATTTGAAAAATCTAATAGATGTGAATTTTTTTCTATGAATGGACATTTGAAGTTTACTCACATCTCTAGCACCTGAACGTGATATGTTTTCTGAACCGGCTAGATCGACAAGATTAAGCTTCCCGATTTTGATCATCTCCTCGCTCTCATGAGTCAATTCCTTAATATGAATTGTGATTGAGAATATGGAGTGTGACCTGCTACTTTGCTTGTTCAGCAATGTCTCTGCAGTGCGCCTTTTTGCAGAACCCTTGTCAAGAATCTTGTAGATTTCGCCAGCAGAGTACACAACTTCTTCTTCAAGCCCTCTAACAAAAACACCACCCTTCCCATCTTCCATAAGGGCAATAGGCTTTTTTGTCTTGTCATCAGAGACGGGTAACACAGGGAACCTCGGTTCATCAGGAGCCAACAAATCAGTGATTTCCTCATTGTAAAGCTCAAGAAAGGTGACTTTCATGCTGTACTCCGCGCACTGGGCCTCAAGAATGTCGAAAATTTGCCTGACGGACCTCGGGATAACTCCAGCATCAGTTGGGAGTTCACCACTCTGGTTGTTACATACAGGAACCAGCCAATAGTAAAGAACATGCAGACCAGAGGTACATGCTTAATTGATTTCAAGTAGTGCAAAATATTTACCTTGGCCTTTCTGGTCCCACCTCCCTCCATTGTATAGGTTTTCCCGGTACCGGTTTGTCCATAGGCGAAAAATTGTGCAGTTGTAGCCCTCAAGGACTTCATGTACGATTGGTGAGATGGATTGCTCAAATAAGTCCTTCTGCCTTGATGACGGCCCAAATACCTACTCGTAACCAACCATTAGACTAAATTTGAGTCAAAACTTGCATATATGAAGTCAACTATAACAATCGGCAAATGCGAAGTGCAAAACTTGTGACCAGAAGGAGGTCGCCAGTGAGGTAAATGGCCTGGCAGAAGTGATTGTGGCAGATGATCTAATACCTTGTCGAAGGCAAAGGTCCGGTCAATCTGCTTATTGGCGATAACTTGAGTGGCAGCAACCTCCTTACGACGCTCATTGCATGAGATCACCACCGGGGTATTCGATTTTGTCTCATCATCACTCAGGGGCCTGAATGTATCAAAGTAGTACACATTCAGTGAGCACAGAAACAGCATGACACTGAACTTGTGAACTAGAACTACTGAGCACTCTCCTCACCTGCATCTGAGGATGACTTGCACATTGACTCCCTTCTCCTTGTCACCTTTCTGGGTGGCGCTTGCGCCGCCATTAGCGTCCCCCGATCTCGAGTCTTTCCCGGACTTCTCTATCGACTTGGGCGACGGCGATGGAGGGCCACCCCTCTTCTCCATCTCCAGTTCCACTGAACAATCCAATCTCTAGTCCCTTTGCAAGTACCAATTCTGCATTCAAGCACCAAGCACTTTATAAACGCAGATGCAAATTGCTCGAACAATTGAACTGGAAAACGTACTACCCCACGTACTATATCGGATTAGGAAACAGCCCGAATCAGAGTAAAAAAAGAAAGAAACAGATTGTGACAGTAACAAATTTGGCCAGATCAGAGGAGCAGCAAGAAGAGCCAAAAGGGCCGGCCACTAGGAGCAAAATGCAGAAAGAGACAAGGGAATCGAGACAAAGTCGCCGCGGATAGAAATCTCGCAGGAAATCGCGCAGGGATATTTACCGGAGCAAATCACGGCAGAATTGGTAGCGTTTAATCTAACAAATGAAGACGAGATCTTTTCTGCAATGCCATGAATGGAAACAAAGCACGGTTTAAATCACCCAAATTGGTAGACAGAAAGAGAAACATTTGGTCACATTTGATTAAGAATCGATTAGCTGTCAAGAAAACCCAGATCTTTCTCGCACAAAAACCTCGCTGAAATCACGAACTTGACAAGAGAGGAAGAAATCCAAGAACTTCAGCAAGCACCGGAGCCTAAGAAACCATCGGGATTAGATCTTCCTTGTAAGAAACAGCGGTTTTCAGTGGCACCAAATCAAGATCAAGAAGCAAAGGCAAGAACACAAGCCGAGGCACTCACACTGACAGGCACACGAGCGCGGCGGGAGCTCGAACCAAAGCGATCCAACCCTGAGGAGCTAGGACCAGGAGTAGTAAGTAGGTAGGTAGCTAGCTAGGGGGGACGGGGCAAGTGGCAGCGGCAATGGCAGCGCCGAGATCCAGGGAGAGGTCAGGTGGCCTGCAGAGCGGCGGTGGCTTCGAGAACAGCTCGTGGTCTCTATCAATGGCAACCTCCCTCCCCCTACTATCTGTATCTCTAGCTTTTCCTTTTCAATCTCTTTCTGCCTTTGGGTTGGAGACAGACACTGCATCAGACGATGCCGACGCGCTCCAGCTTTCTTGCCATGGTTAACAGGTACTACTCGCCAGGAGAAAGAAATGAAATGGTTAATCTACCTTGAGTTACTTTTGTCTCCACTGTAAACGGGCGCACTAAGCAAAATGTTATAATTTGGGGTTTGATTGCTACGTTAAGCACGGTGAGATGTATCCAAATGTACAGAGCACAGACCTTCTGTAATTATTCAATCGGTGGATTATATGTACTATGTAGTACGTTGCTCCTTGCGTTATTTCTCTTTTGACGCATTTAGACCGTTTTGAAAATCGTATGTACTGTTCTATTTTGTATTCTTCTCATATTATGTTTTTAATAATTAGTATGATTTCATAAAAAAAGATTTAATCTCAGTGTGTTTCAGCAAGAATAGTAACATGTGGTAAACAAGAAGAAGCCATGCTTTAAAAATCACAACTATGATCTATCCTTTTTTTTTTTTACTTCGCCATAAAAGTGTTTTACTTGATAAAGTCGGACATTTTTTGTCAGATTTCTCTTAGTTAGCCCTATAGGCGGCTAATATATTTGAAATAGCAACATGGTAATAAGAAACTCAAGAGTAAGCATAGCTGCCATTTGTGTTCGTGTCGGTCGTTCGACGTGATAAATCGATAAACAATGTACTAACTTGACCAATATGGTTGAGTTGTTCATGTTACACATCGGAAATGTAACACCCACAAAAATTTAACAACCTTACTTTTTTAGTCTCTTTAACATATAAAAGTTCGATTGGTTTCCTCCTCAAACCTCCTACAAGTTTTTTGAAACGAAAAAAAAAACTTGTAGGAGGTTTGAGAAGGAAGCCAACCAAACTTTTATAAGAATTACTTATTTAAGAAAAGTGACTTTTGTATTGCACAATGCAAGCTTTCATATTTTCACAAACGAACCCATCAAGCATTGCAATTTGCAAAAGTCAGGTCACAGCTAGAACACACAGCATAACGAAAAAGAAAAGTAGAAAACTAAGTTAAGTTGAAGATATAGACATCGTTCCAACAATGCACGGATCGACCAATGAGCAACAAAAGAAAAACATACCGTGGAACACTAGAAAGGACTAAGTGCCCACCAATACTACGGTTAGATTCAAACTCTCCAACCCTATTTTCTTTTAGAACATATTCGGTCTGTCGATTATCTTATTGAACAAAATCTCTTAATTTTTCGCAACAATATAATCTCATCTTGATGGGCTCAATATCCCAGATGAAATATTGGCGCTTAAAGAATAACGAGTGTGCTAAATAAAGAAGCACTTTTTATTAGATGTAATTGATATCATCCGGATAGTAATATACTACCATTGTCTGGAAAAAAGAGCACCTGCTATTGTTGACATATCTTGCTCACCATTTCTTTTTCTGCACCAGAAATTCAATAGCAATCTCGGGCGCACTAATTTGCCACAGAATATTATTAGCTTCGTGAGTAGATTTTTCCAGCCAGACCAGATCTGTCCTCTGATCTTCGGAGCCAGTGACACACTGACAAATGAGTCTCGTCGCATGATAAGCCACGTGACGTTTGCATTCTCTGCTTAACATGTTCTGATGCTAGCTTTGGCCCCGCACCATGTGATGCTCTATTGCTCTGCCATTCACATACACGTAGTAGGAGTTTACATTACTACCAAAAGTCTTCCAAAGTTCCAAGTTTTTAAATTACCAATTTCGCTTTAACCCCAGACACCGGTCGGTGGGATGTTAATTAATCATATACTTGGAGGTTTCTGAACCACGCTAGGGCTTTGTCTTGTGCTCCAAAAGCTACTGCATCTGGGTGTTACGTTTCCTAGGAAGAGCTTTCTGTCGGTGCAAGAGAATCTAGGGCTTTAATAACCTACTAGTATATCGGTGTTGCACAATTTTTCTAGCCGCTACGTATGCACTGCGCGCCACATGTTAATTAAACTGCATTTTACCTTTTTATTTCCTAAAATTGTACTGATCAGTTTTAATTATTATTATTTTGAATTTTTTTTTTGCACATTAGTAGAGTTCATCACTTAGATTTTTTTTTCCGGAATTTTTGTAACTTTCAAATAGCATTTTCGATTAACGAGCTCGGGAGCCATTTGTACGTTCTCTTCTTCTGTTCCTATCATATTAGGATATCGTGTAGTGTAGTACACCAATCCTGGCACCCCACACCATGTATTAGTTCCTACTAAGCACCTGAACAGTACATATTTGAATTATTTTTCTCTAATCGACCACCCTTATAACATCCTAATTTTATTGATCCTGCCCCCGTCACTACTAATGAGCTTTCGGGAGCTATCCCGCTGCCTACATCAACCTTCATTAGTTTGATTATCCTTGTGCATGGAGGATTTGGATTCGGAGTTGAGACGTTTGATGCGATAGGTTCTAACTTGGACTCCAGTGGGCGGGTACACTTGAAAATTATTAGAGTGCATGGTGCATATGGTACGGTATGCTCCCACCAACCTGGGATTTGATCCGCTCTGCTGTGTTGTTTGGTACCCGTAGTTCACCAACCTCAACGGTCTCCGTTTTGGTCACGTGAGAGTTCGGTAGGTTCATTCATGCCACCACAAGGCTGCTGGGCTTTGCGATTTTAGTCCCCCATTATAACAACATTTCAGCGGCATCTTTTATCGACATTCAGACTCAGTTAAAGCATAAAGCAAAATTCGCCACAAAAAACGGTACGTCGGTATCTCGTCCCGAGACAAGGTTAAGATTCTCAGTCAACTAACTGGAGTGGTAAGTTCGGAATCAGGACCAAAATTTATGGAAAGTACAATCAAGGTTACTGAATTATGTCCCCTTCAATGTTTTCCAAAGAGGTACAAGGTGACTCCAATGTAACGAAATCGGAGAAACAGGTGCCATCGTAATCCCATTATATACACGACGAAAGTATATACATCGCAGTAAGTTCAAGAACATAGCATTAAATAAATGTATAAGATTTCGTAGCAGCATGGCATCAAACTCCAGATCATATGCATGTAGCTATACAACGACTATTGCTTCCGAAACTCAGCATTCGAATCTGAAAACCATGAGGATCCGTGTTTTCATCAGACTGCCTCAGCCTCAAAACCGATTAGCAAGATCGTCAGACGATCTAAGAGGTTCACAACGTGACCACATGCCTGCACTTTACCAGCTCTATGCATCAAACTGGGCTTGATAGTGAACAGGGCCCTGAAGGGGAGATCCTCACAGCAAGCAATGCAAAGGTAACGAGTCACCTCTAACATGCTCACCAATATCAATAGCTGTCAAACAAGAAGCGTTATGTTGCTTCTTCCCGGAACCAAATGGCCACTTTGTGTTTCTTAGGTGTATGCCGTACCTGCGGCACAGTAATATCAAGGTTTGGGGAGCAAGGCAATGAGTATCCAAAAGCCATTGCATGCATTTAATCCGTATCTTCCGGAATCTCCGTAACTGATAAGATGTCGTCACGGGGATGAACCATTTCCACAACAATAGTAGCTTCGTCTCCCACTTTCCCAGCTGCAACCACGGTTGTGACTTGGATCCCAACCTGTCGGTGTCATGAGAAAAGAGAATTGGAATAATGAGTCTCAAAATATTGAGAGCGAGAAAAGAAATCTGTATATCCTTACAAATCTGAAGTATTATGCAGAAACTAGCGGCAAGTAGGCTAGACCTTGGATACAAAAAATAACCAGCTGTGACAGTCAGTAATAAATAATTCAATATGGCTAGCTCTGGTTGGCTATAGCAGGAGGAGCTTAGCTTTCCCTTGTTTATATAACTTTTAGTCAGTTTGGATAAACTTTGCTGCTATTACTAAGTGTTTTTTCTCCAAAAATAGCAACTTCAGTTGTGCTTTCACATGAGAAGCTAAGCAAAATGATTAGCGTATGCCATCATATTTACGGGTTTACCCATTCCACAGGATGTAGGCAACCTTCATCAAAATTTAGAACCAAAAAGATAAAGGGAAGAAAGATGGAGCCAAGACAGTATTATTGATTTGCCTGAAACTGACAAGGAACCTGGAGGTTCTCAGAATCTATGGAGAAGCAATCAAGCAAAATTGGTTGATGTCCAGGGGAGCTGGTTCTGACCAGTGAACTTGCATAGACAGTCTTCGAAGTGAACCACACTGGACAGGAGCCGATTCCAAGTTTCCTCGGTCTAACTGGTGGACTAGGGCTAGTCAAGTTTGTATACTAGGGGCAGGACAGCTAACGCTCAGACAACTAAAGTTCTTGCTCATGATCCCAGCAAATGTAAAAATAGTACTGCAACCAAATACTGCACCATTAAATAAAAAATTATTGGACAAAGTATGTTGACTTACATCCACCAAAAGCAAACTTGCCATACGATCCTTAATGAACTTGAGTATCAGTGCTTTATATTTCCTCCCCTTTGGCTGTCTCCTTAAGTATTCCAGCAACCAGTAACGTAAGCTGTTGCTATGGAGCTTCCTAGCTACTTTAACATGCATGCTCGCAATAAATGTCATTCCTTCTAGGTCACCAGCTGAATACGGTGGAGTATCACCTCTAAGAAAAGCCTTTATCTGCAATTATTCAATGTACAAAATTAAGTAGATCATATTTATGCCATTCAGATAAGCTACAAGCCTACAATGATGTGGATAAAACTACAGTCCATTCATAACAAAAGAAAGAAATTGGCAATTCGAAAGGACGATTAGTTAACTACCAAAGTTCCTGCAAACCGTATCCTGTCCATATTCAGATAGTTCATGTGCTTAATAGACGCATAAATACCTGATAGTGTGCTAGCAGATCGACATATCTTCGAATGGGGGAGGAGAACTGTACATAACCAGGAATTCCGAGGACACCATGTGCTATAGGTTTTCGGAAATCCATTTCTGCAGCGCGAAGCACACTGATATTCGCAACGCTCCTGGCAGGCCCTTCAGGTAGATAGGCAAATGCTGAGACAGCTGTACTAGACTGGGGATGCCCTCTGAATGGCAAAGGAATATTGTTGTCAGCACCAAAAGCAGCTACCGCCTCCCCGCAAAGTATCATCATCTCAGTTACAAGCTGCATTGCTGGGTTGGTTTGGTCTTCAACATATAGGTTAATGTTTGGTTCAGGATCATCAGGATTTGCCACCTTGATGCGAGGTTCTATCATAGAAGTGTCGATCGAACCCTGCAAAATTCAGAGTGTCAACGGTCTCAAGTACAAAGTGCACTCAGTTGGTAGGTCCACACTTAAAACTTCAGAAAGTCTCCAGAGATATAAGACTTGTGCTAAGTGGTATAAGGACTGATGCAAAATGTCCAGCCAGCTGATCGACATTTAATGTCTAACCTATTTATTACGGAGTATCTGAGAATATAATCTGGAGTAGGTAAAATTTCTTTGACCGACGTGAAAAATGATCATTCAAATTGAAGGAAATGTTATTCGCAACAGAAATGGACCACAGTACAGTAGTACAGTAGTATGAGCGCACAGCAGTCACTGACAGTCTGTTTCTTTTCTCATTCTAAGAACTAAAAATCATGCTTGCGCTTTCATATGCTAATCAAAAGTGACTAATGAAAGGATGATATATAAACCAGCAAACAAAAAGACCCATTTAGCTCTTACCTGGCTACAACGCCATTGTGCACGAATAGAAGCAGCTTCTTGAAGAATCCTCAAGTCTTCCTCTTCTTCCAGATTCATGTACAGCAATTCAGTTGCACTCTCATATGTTAACATGTAGGTAGGTTTGATTACTGAGTTCTCTATTGTACATTCTGCAATACTATGCACACACAAACGAATGGAAACAACTTCATTACACTTGCCTCCCGAAGAAAAAAAAGAAACAAACGACAATTGGCTGAGAAAATACAAACGGAATAATAGCAGACAGTTACCTTCCATCTGGATGCAAAGTCACCGACACACTTACAGATCTACAATCTGTACCCTGTTGCAAGCTCATAACATTCATGGCAAGCCTCTCTGGGAACATTGGAAAGGTGGCAGTTGGTAAAAATATTGAGGTTCCTCTGTGCATGGCTTCCCTGTGGAAAAACATTGTTTTTTACAAATAACACTAACGATGCTATTGATAAAAAAGCTAGAACTGGTGAGCAGGAGATGCAACAATAACCTGTCAATGATGCTCCGGGGTTGAAGAAAGCATGTTGGGTCAGCTACATGTATCCAGACCTTTATCCTACCATCAGGTAGTCTAGTTGCACTTAGTGCATCATCAAGCTGAGTTACCAAAAAAATTGTAGTATTTAACGGATTTGTCCGTGAGCAGCGAATTTATATTATCCAGTCTTTGGTGGAAGATGTGTGGGTAGAAATAACAGAAACATACTTCATCAGGCTCATCAACATCAATGGCATACACTCTCAAATTTGAAAGATCCTTCCTGATATGCTGAAAGAGAAATGCAAGATTTATCTAGTGTATATATACATATAAGAAGAGCAGCAGTGATTCAGATTTCGACATTAACTAAATATACCTTATCTGAATCAGGGCAATCCACCAGAAGGTCCTCAGCAACAGACAAGGCTTCCTCGGTATACGTGGTCTGAACATCATATCTGAAAAGATCAAGATTTACATGCACGGGGAAGTATCCAACATTTATGAGGAGCTTTAGGGCAGCTGATGCCGTTCGTGAGAATCCCATAACCTTGAGAATCTGCCATCACATTAACAACCATGTACACAAGTGTCAGCACGAAGGGGAAGTCAAATATTTGCCTCAATAAAGCATGATACTATATTCAATTTTTTTTTTGAAATATTAGACAAAATAATGGCATGTGAACAGGATAGGTTACATTTCCCGCCATTCTTCTTTGTGCATCGTTACACGCATCAACTGCATATGCCTGAAGAGACTCGATTTTTTGTTTCACCTTCTCTTCAATCAACCATGAATCTTTAGAAGGCTTAGAGTCTAGAGGCAATGCTTTGGCAGACTTGAGTAGGTGGACAAATTCTTCCAGTTCCTTGTCGGCAGCCTCTTTAGCAAGTTTCCTTCGTAAAAGTTCATCCACCTACTACCATATGATAAACATAAGTATACCGATCAATATAACAATGCCGAAACAAAATTGCAGAAAATTAAGCAACAAAAGCAATTTATGGAAACATGCACTTGATAAAATACACTCAAATCAAATATTTAGCTGCCAAAACATGTCAGGATTAGCAAAGTGGAACATCATATAACATTTTGCCGTACAAAATCAGAGAAAAAGATGAGCAAAATCAGAATGTAGAGGTAAAAATGGTAGGTCAATTTGTATCTACTCGTGCCATGCAAGATAATCTCTCCAACAGAGCAGCACCAACTCCAAAGGAAAAAAAAAGATGAACACAACAGGCTCAATAGTGCAAAAAGAACTGGTATGCTCAGAAGAGAAAAGAAGGAACTAAATTTGCATAGAACTTGAAGCATTATTCAGTCCAGGCTTGCTATCTATAGAACATATGTGATCTTAGATTCATCTCAAAAGGCATCTTTGCAAAATTTTAATGATGTCGCCAACAAATTCAGAATGTGTAACACAAAATCTAAATCACACATATATTTAGAAAATATACCTGAGCAGATGGTCGAGGCTGGTATATGGAGGAACCTCTGCTCTCCACCTTCACAAAATAGACAATATCCCGTGATAACAAGAAGTGTGCACAGTAGCTTTCCAAAGACTCCTTGCTACCATAAACTATCTGAGAAAAAACACAAGAATCAGATTCGTATACAGAAAGATACAGGATAGCCATCTTATGAACCCCTTACATCTGCAAACTCCTCAACTGTTACTGATTTGTCCTTCTCAGAAAGCTCCATCCAGGCACATTCCAAAATAGAAGGGTCCTGCAGCAAACCATATGATAAGACATGATGCATATTGCACGCGGTACACTCACAGCTCATGGAGCGATTCTCACCAAAAGCTCTTGTGCTTTCTCAAGAAATTCAGCTATTCTTGAACAATCAAAATTTGTGGTACCAGGTACGACATATGTAACCTGCTGGGGCTTTATAGAAGACAAGATACCATTCTGTACAAAAGTAACAACCAAGTCACGAGATAATATAAAATCGCTCTCTATCCGTGAAAAAATGTGTAAATACATCCTCAGAAATAAATCAACTACACACTGAGTATTATATATATTAGACATACTATAGTTAGTTAGTTACCCTTCCTTTTCAATACCTGGTCAGTCACTGCCCAGTTTTTCTTCCCATCAGGCCTTTCTACAACTGCGAGCAAGGATCTCTCAGAGTCTTTGTGAAATTCAAGCAGCAACCCTTTTTGTAATGTTTTCTTATCTATCTTACTGTCGGACAGTTCCTTTGTGCCCTGCAATCCTACCCTGAAGAAGAAGAAGACGGAATCCAAATTGTAAGCTTCATTTCTGTCATTTTTAGAAACCAGACAAACCAGCATATATATAATCATGGACATAACTCATGTTTGATCAACTCAAACATGTGGGACAGCAGGAGGGAGCCGACCAAATAAGGATCCATAACATACGTCTCTCTTAAAGGGCTGGGCAAGACTATCCCAAACCCAGTAGTACATTGAACTAAACAATCAACTGTCATAATAAATTACAAGATGCGGCAAATTTCAGTACTCGTGACACAAAAATCTTGCTAAATCGAAAAAGGAAAAAGAAACTCCTCGTTGTTAATATGAATGTAGCTAAAGTACTTGTACATCCCGTCACATTCCCGCATATAATGGATGTAGAGACTAGGACATTAGCTGTCTACAATTCCACGACTATATCTCTATGTACTGCAGAACAAGTTGCACAGAGCATATGCGTGTACAACAATTGCTGCAAACCCTACTCATCGTGCGCGCAAGCAATGGTTACCGGATACGCTCAAGCCATTGCAGAATCCTGATCCTGAGATTGGGGTTCGAATTATGTTCCATTCGCTACAAGCAGCGAGCCCACAAAACGTGAGAGGCATATTAGACCATGTCGTCGCCGGAGGGCGGCGCAGGGGAGACGGTGGAGGAGCAGGCGACGGCGGAGAGGAGACGGGCAGAGCTCAGGATACCAGAACCTAGAACGCGAAGGGGGCGCATTACCTTGCGGAGACCCGAGACAGCCTCCGGGAGCGGAGCTCCTGGAGTACGGAGTCGACGAGGCGGCCCGGCAGGTGGCAGTGCCGCTGAAGGCGAAGCGCCCCGCGGGGGCCGAGCGGGCGGCGCGGCCGAGGGGCCGGAGGCGGAAGAAGGCCAGCGCCGCCGTGGAGCACCCGCTCGCCGCCCGCGCCACCATTGGCGACGGCCTCATCATCGACGCGGCGCAGGGCTCGCCGGAGAGGGAAGGGGCTCGTGGGGTTTGCGATAAGAGGAGAGCTGCTCGCCGCGCTCCGCAGCCTGCAGCCCTGCACCGAAGACGAGTGGAGGAACGAGGAAGGCGAGGCTGCTGATGTGGCAGATTGGGCCCGTATCAAAGAATCGTATGGGCTCATTTTGGATTCGGCCCACACGAATGTGGCCCAGCCCAGCAGAGATTCTGGTTGTGAGGGCAGCGATTAAGGCTTCGTAGTAAATTAATAACAAAGTAACCATTTTTCATACAAAATCCGTCGTAGTCTAGGTGGTTAGGATACTCGGCTCTCACCCGAGAGACCCGGGTTCAAGTCCCGGCGACGGAATTTTCTTTTTGTTTTCAGACTTAATCGTCATCATCAACAAGAAGGCCATTTTATTTTTCGTGTTTTGAACTTCAACGTTATATTAAAATGTTTGTATGATGTCACTGCCTGGTTTGCTTGCTAGATGTAGGATTAGAGAGAATATAAGATGGTTCGAACGTCCACTGTCCATGTGGCGCGCGATAGATGTTTCCATTTTTCCCAAAGGGATAGTCTCCGTCTATGAAAAGGAGAATCTCATTCAAAATTTCTGCAAATGGAGCTATTATTTAGTAGAGAGCGGCCGTATGTGATCGTATATCGAATTCTTCTCTCTAACAAACTTTTTCTATATTATTAATACCGGAGACACGAAAATCTCATGGGTGTTTTTCGAACAAAAAAAAACATCTTAGATGACTTGTTGGGTAGACATGATTACTAAGTTGTTTTAAACGGGACATGATTAGATGAAGATAAATATAATATGGGATCTTAACTGGCAATTTTCTCCATCTAATATGTCAAAATGGGAAGGCTCGGGGCGCGAATCCCCCTGTCAACGACGGGTCGCTTGCATCATTGTAAAGGGGCGACTCAGTCGCCCTAGCCACCCCCTCGCCCTCCTCCCTCAGCCTTTTCGCCGCCACCAGAGAACGTCGGCAGGCAAAGCCGCTCAGCTAACGGTGGCGGTGAGGGGAATGTCCCCCAGGCGACGTGGCGGCCTGCCCCTCCATCTTCTTGTGGGCTTGGTGGAGTTTGTCGGAGCTACGGCTAGATGATGATGGAGCACAAGGGACAGGCATGACATCCTCAATTGCGACGGATGAGCATCTAGGGCGAGCTCATGTGGACCTGTCTGCTGGATGTGTAGGTGTTTTTGTTTCATTTTTTAACAGCGATCGATTAGAATTACGATAAAAAAAAAGCAGGAACGTAATGATGGAGGAGTGAAATAGAGAACGATAAGTTATTTTTAAGTAGGAAGAGATTACAAGACACTAAAATTAGTATTCTATTTATTTATTTACGTGTCTTTTTTTACTATGTGCATCGTGCTATGCAAAGGCCGGATGTAATGCTTAATATTTTTGAAGTAATATAAAATGCCCTTTATCGAAAAAATTACGTGTCTTTTAATTTTCATGCTAAACACAAGCCTAGGATCCTGAGCACTGAGCACCATTGTCTAGAAAATCGATGCACATAACAACATTCCGTTCACATATACGGAGTATAACAAAAGAAAGATGCGTATGGAACGAGATTCAGTTATAAAGATTCTCTTTGGTTCCCGATTCTGTTTTTCCGTTTCTTCACGCAGCCGAAAAAAGCCCAACCGATCCGTCCCAAACGGACGGCCTACGGGCCCACAGGACCCACTGCCAGACTCCCTTGGATATATATGTGTCCTCTGTGGATTGAGTTGACCAACAACTTCCTTCCTTCCCCATCCCATCTAAGCGCAGGAGTGGACGCGGGGGAGAAGAGGAGATACACCCGTCGATCCATCCGCGCCCGCCGGCCGGCCGGCCCCCGTCCTCCGCTGTTTCTCCGGCCGCCGCCTGTCTCCCCGGTAACTATCCGTCTCCGTCCCCTTCACTCCGATCTCGCCTTAGTCCAGTTTCGCCCTGTTTGTTGATGGGGGGTCTCGTGGATCGGCTGATCAATGTTCCTCCCGATGGACGGGGATTTCACCGATGGTCATCATCTCCGCTTGTTGATGGCTGCCAGTTGGGGACGAAGGGTCTCGATTCGATCAATTCCATTTTTCTGTTGCCCCCCGATCTTTGTTCCGGACGCGCAGATTCGATCCTCTTGCGTCTAGTTCAACCCGTACGCGTCCGTCCGTACGAAGTTAAAAATGACAATTATAGTTTTTTTTCTCCTTCTAGGGCAATTTCTTTAAGAGGGTAGGGCAGCTGCTAGTTCATTTGTGGAAATTTCATTAAGACGGGGTTACTTGCGTTGATTGCGTTCCGTTGTTGCCAGACTGCCATGATCCTTGTTTCTGTTCCCTTGTTTTTAGTAATTTAGTTACTGGTGATTTTGTCTCCTCTCAATGGTGCGTGTGCTTGTTATGCAGCAGGAGCGATGGCTTTTACTTTGACTTCGGCTCAGCGGATCGCTCTCACTGTCTCCTTTTTCGGCCTGCTGGCGTTTCTGCTCGGCGTCATCGCCGAGAACAAAAAGGTTGTGTTCTTTATCTGTTATATTAGCACTTGCCAGTCCTGCAGTTTGTTGTGTAGCCCTCAAGGGTGCTCAATTTTGTAGATGTTTTCGGATGTAACCTTTTCAACTAAAGAGAGCATATCATTTAGGAACCTTCCTTGAAATTAATTACAGAAAGCTCAAAGTTTCTCTTTCATGTTAGCTTCTAGTACTGTAACTTGCTATGGATCTCTCTGAATACTTGAACTTACTGTGGATTTTGTTTTGTCGTTCATGCAGCCTCCTTATGGGACTCCTATCAAGGGAAAGGATGTTGTCATCTGCAACTTCCCGAGTGACCCAACTATCGCAATGGGAAGTCTGTCCATTGTGGCACTCGTGTTAGCTGCTATCATTGGGCATGTTTCCATCTTTTTCCCGTACAAGGGCAAGTCGGTTCCTCGAGCAACATTATTCCAGAGCACCAGCTTGTCTGTGTTCTTCGTCATTGCCGAGTAAGTTCCCTTCGGGCTAAAATTTCCATGTCGATTCGAACCAATATATTGGGATGTTCGTTCACCCATTGAGCCCTGCCATTTGATGAAGTTTGGCCATGCATTTTCGGTCTTTTGATGGACCCTGAATTCTTTTGATGTTGCACAATTCCATAGATGAAAGATGAACAGTGTCTAGACTCTAGTTCAGTTTAATGGAATGTCCTCTAGGGGATTTATTGGGAGCTTGATGTGCTGCAAGTGTTTAATTTTTCCATTGATGGTCGGGGGTATTTGATATGCAAGCTGTTACATTTCCCTTTTTATCACTACTGTAACTACTTCTTGAGTCATTACAGTATGCACACTGCTGTCTCCTGCACTTAATATATTACTATTGGTTTAGGCAAGATTCATTCTATTAACTGTTCTTCTGAAATCAGGCTGGTGTCAGCTCTGGCTTTTGCAATGCTGCTATGGGCAACAATCACGGAGAGTCACCATCGCACCAGTAACATTCACCATGACATGGATACCCAGTGCCCTACCGCAAAGACTGGCCTCTTTGGAGGTGCCGCTTTCCTGGCCCTTGACGCTGCTCTGTTCTGGCTTGTTTGCCAGATGCTGGCCCTCAATGCAAGGGCTGACTATCTGGATGAGGATGATGACAAGGGTGAGTATGGCCAGGTCTATGCTGCTGACGCTGATGCTGATAGCTCAAAGGTCTGAGGCAGTCATCTTTGGGATAATTTGCATCGGTTAGATATATCTTAGTTACATTATGTCTTCGACAAAGTCACTTTAGCTCTCCAAAAAGTGTAGATATATCCATGCCATTCGCCATAGTCGTACATAAGGTTATTTGTTCGATTAAGTTTCAGACTTCAGATTGAATGATGAACTGCATCCCGGTGTGCTACTTCTGTTATCGAAGTTAAAGAATCATTTTATCTATGATTGGTTGGTTGCTCCCTTTTTACGTTTTGCTGTTCTGTGATTGTAATTCTGAAATGTCATCACTCATCAGTGAATCTGAATTTATGTGCTGTGATCCCTAAGCAACAGGATTACATTACATTGTACATACTGAAGTGGCTGTACATTGAGGAAATTTAGAAAGTAATTACATTTGACACCATGTTTCTACAAGTGATGTTTAATTGGCAGGAGAATCAAAGAATGAAAGGGTTCTTACATCGACACTCCCGCGCATAGTATAACTAAGTTACACACACTATGCGCTTATCATCATGGCATAAGCTGAATATTCTGTTTTCACAACCAACAACCACCACAAAAATGGTTCTGAACAAAAAAAATCCGACAAGTGATGTATACTTAGTTGTCTGCGATTCTACCATATACCATTGGCTAGTTGCCAAATTAACATCACCTGCCCCAAAACCTTCTGCTCTAGAAGCAGATCATGCCCTATGGAACTTGTAGATTCTGTACCAGTCATCTATGTCATGCCTTGAGCATGAATTGGTCAGTCAGCTGAATTGTCCTCAAATCCACACAAAAATGGAGGCTGTTACTCGCGCTGTTGTGTCATGCAAACTGCGAACAAGTGGCGACTGTTGCTTCTTTCTATCCACCAGTCATGGCCAACTTGAGTGAGCCATACTGCATCAAGAGAGATTGAAAGTGACGGCTTAGATGTATGTGTACCGTGCCGTGATATGCAACACGAATTCCACATGGAAGAATCCAAGATATACAAATATGTTCCCTGTGCATAGGCACAATAATGTTGAACAACACAAATATCATATGATCCTTGGGTTCTGTTTTCCCAAAAATCATGACATGACCATTCCATGATTTAAGAATGATGCCATGACACCAAATATGAGTTTGATCTGAATATGCTTGAAATTCGAAAAGCAAAGACTGGAAAGCAAACCAGTAAAAAGGATATACATTATACTAGACGGTGTGGTTTTTGGTTACAGCAGACGGATGCTTAAAGTAAGTTCTGGAATTTGCAGTACCAATCACTTTAACCAAAATGGTTATGATGGGTGTTGACACATCCAGGACTACCCATCTATTGTACATTAGCAGGATTCTTAGTAAAAGATCATGTCTACTCCTAAATTGTACCAGCTGTAGAATGGTAGTATGTGGATGACTCAAAGTGGTTAACAAGTAGGCCGTAATTTTGTGAGAAAAGGACAAAAATTTCTAGGTTGCAATAGAATCCGCATGTTGTAGTATGAATATCTGTGAAGTCATTAATTTTACCTTTACCCCAGTATGCTGGCTACTTGTCACGTTCCTCAGTTGATGCTTTTCTAAGACTCAATATTACTCCCCCGCTAAGACATGTGGTAACAATAGCAAGGGAGGCTTCGGTTGGTATATGATAACCTGTAATAGATCAGCATAATCAGCACGGTCTGCTAACAAAGACACTAGATTGTGGTGTGGAATGCAATGAATACAAGTAGCTAATGTGTTGTCTGATTGCTCACCACAAAAGTCAAAGATCATCTTTGTCCCTATGAAGCCCAAAACGATACCAACAGCAGGCTGGAAAACACATTGCTAACAGCAATAAGTGACAGATAGATATGATTTGTTCACCTATTGACCATCACCAGCAGTTATCATACTACTGGACCAAATCTCAGCGGCAATTCTGGAATTTTGATTTTTAGATATAACTATAACTATAAAATACTAAGAATGCATAGCTAGCTGAATACTCTTTAAGTTGTCAATAAAAAAGAAAATAATTCAAGAAAATTTAGAAGAGGAACGGAAATTTACCTGCAGATACTCCAATTCAGACATGCTCTCAGAAATGAGTACGTAGAGTGACCTCAAACCTACAGGGTAATTGTTCTATCACATTATTACGGTTAACACTTGATAGTGCAATAGGAATACACAAATTTGTGTTCTATACAAACATTCTACATCAAAACCTAAGGATATCCAAGGTGCTGTTTCATGCATCACTTATTCTCATTATATTACATGTGATTACCGAATGTCCAGTTGCATGATTAGAGATGATGAAATTACTCAGCCATACTTGTTAGATACTTGTAACTACAAGCTAGGATTGGTGTTACTAATAGGCATATGTTCCTGAACTAACAGAAATAGAATTCAGAGTAACAGCGATTCAACAGCAACTTGAACATTGTCAATATAGAGCTCTGAGTAAGAATGAAAGAACAAAGTGTACGTTGGAGTAAAATAAAACATGAAGCCACAAAAGCCTCATGAGGATACGTTTTGAAATACACAAATCAGAAGTTGACAGTGTAATCCATCAGTATTGATGAAAGAATTTTCTCGTAACAATACTCCATTTGTTTTTAATGAAAATAGTAGTGTACGGTGTGTCCATAGGGGCAGAAAGAAGGTTTACCAGAAATAGCAAAAATATTTGATGACAATATTATAAATGGATCCCTTGTTACACCAAAGACTGCTGGTATTGAGTCGACCTACAATTTGAAGATGTTAATCCCCATGCTCGAGGTCGCAAATGGAAAGTGAACATCATACAGGAAAAATAGAGAACAAACTTACAGCAAAAGCAATATCACTTAATTCGATCACTGCCAGAGTCAAGAGTAATGGTGTAGCCTGCAGAAATCAAACAGAAAATGACATATTCAGGATCAGATAGCTCTTTACAAGGTTGAAGTACTGTCTTGAGATGGTCCACTCAAACACACAACATTACTGTTCTGGTTATAAGCTTTCTGTGCATGCAGCACTAGTAAACTAGTCAAAGATTTATGTGGAACAGATAAAATTTCCAGGTTCCAGCACATACACATATCAACTTGCAATAACTAGTAAGTAATCGTGCAACAACTGTTGTGATAAATGGTCCTGCGTAATCTGGACACCACTTACTTTCCATATACCATCTTGATTTGTCAAAAAACGGTCACCATCATAATAATCTGATAAGACAAACAGAAGAACGAGTTCAACACGCATGCCAACGAGTGACTACTAATTCCCAGAAATAAGCAGTTTGGTTCAAAAAAGAAATGTTTCAAAATTTCAGCAAGGATCTGTTCATTGTGGGCTTGGTCATGGTGGCTATGATCTGGAATGGAAAATGGACCATGCTGATATCCTAAATAACAAAAAGGTAAGGGAAACTGAAAATCATTTAATGGAGCTGTTTACCAGTGACAGGAATGAATTTTTGGCATGTTTTCACAATGAAGTTATCAGACAGATCGGATTCTTCATCACTTCCAGCAAATAGCTGTCATAAGAATATGACTGTTACATCCACATGTATTGCATATACTAATATAACTAATAAAGTAACTAACAAATACTATCATACTTTCCACATATTGAAATGCCACTCCAATTAAACACCTTAAAATAAAGTGGATCTGCTACAACCTACTAACTCATGGAAGAACTAGGTCTAATTGTTACGATATACTGGAACAAAAAGACCAAATATACGAATAGAAAAAGAAAGAAACCATTATGCCATTAGCTGCTAAATGATGGATGAGTTGTGCTGAATAAGTGAGTAGTAATATTGTACATGAAACTAAAAAATTCCTGAATAGATAGTCAAAAGATATACACGAGACTTGCTTTTGCTCAAAGGAAACTTTTAGTGGGAAAAAGGAAGTAGACCTTTTCTTAAGTGCTAGCTAGCTATCATTCTTATAAAGCAAGTTTCCAATGTATAACATAAAAAGTAACTATGTACGCGAAAGGTAAATAAAATATGAAAAGCATGATCTCCTTTTTTACCACAAAGAGGAACATTTTTACCTTGTAAGAAGAGAATAGCAGGATCAAAGCAAAAAATAAGTTCACTGCTTCAAAACTCTACAGAACAATAGGAATTATTATGATTGAATCAAACATAGAAACAACTAATGGTAACATGGAGAACAGCTTACCTGAATGGTAGCTACTCCTAGGATGATCAACACTGCACGGAAGATCACCGCTCCAGCAATACCATAAGAAAGCACCCGTTTCTTTTTTCCAATGTCAGAGAAACAAATAAGCAGGAAATCACAAAGTACATTTGGACTTTACTAATCAGATTAGCTATTAGCTGTACCTGATTCTCCTGTGGCACTTTAAAATACTTGAAGACCAGAATAAAAACAAAGAGATTGTCCACCGACAAACTCTGTTCTAACAAATAGCTGTTACATAACAGAACCTGATTACACTGTTATACCTTGAATGTAGGAGAAATGATAAGAAGTGGATATTTATCATTAAATTAAGAAGCAAAGCTTTTCTAAGAAATCATGCAAAGATGTCCAAAGTCATAACTAATAAAACTGACTTACAGAAACCAAAGAATGATTTTAGGCATCCAAGCTTGGTTATTTTCACTAACCCTTTTCGTATTAGTTAGAAAAACATTTTCCTGTGGGACTATGCCAAAAATAAAGCCATGCCTACATTCAAGCATCCAATAAAGACAATATGCGATGATGCATAATGGGCTCCTATATGGTCCTGAAAATTCTACTGCAGAAAGAAACCACACCTCCACCGGTTCTGTAAAACAGCCTCAATGTTAAAGATTAGTCGAGATGCGTAACACGCACCCTGCAAAATATTCCGATGCCTTCTCAACCCCGTCCTTCAGGGCGATGCTAACGCCGAATAACACGCAGCGATGACCTGCATCAAGACAATGTTCGAACTCGCCACTTAGCACAAAGAATGAACTACTATTATGTCACCAAATTAGTATGGTCCACATCCATATGCAGGTAGGCAAACTCACCACCAGTGCAACTCTTCTAATGGCCGAGTCTTTCGGGGTCATGCTGGCTTCAGGCGCAGGCTTCAGGCTGCCATTGTCAACTTTGTAGGCGAAGTGGAATTCTTCGTCTCCATCTCTGCAACATATATCCACAAGAACATAAGCTCACAACAAATATGATCAGTTCTTCAGACTTCGGTGGATTCATGTTAAAAAATCACCATAAAATTTTCCAAGCTACCGACATCATTAGGCTCTACGAGTGTTCTCGAGCAATTTTAGGCTCAGGGCTTCCTGGTTCCAACCAAAGCTAAGCGCGGAGCGGAGGACGCTTGGAGCTAGCGGAGTGGGGGGGCGGCTTACCGGAGCTGACGGAGAGGCCGTCTTCCTGGTCGGCATCCGTGGCTCTCCTCCGGCGCTTCTTCTCCCGCTTCTTCCCGCCGTCCCCGGGGCTCCGACGCGACGCGGAGACCACCCTGAGGACCGCGAGAGGCCGCCCCAGCGACGGACGAAGTGAAGACACGTGTCCGTGTCGTAGCCACGGGGCGGAGATCCGCGGAGGAAGCCGCGCGGTGACGGCGGCGGCGACCATGGCGGCCATCGCCGGCGACGAGGTCGGGGAGAGGCGAGGGCCGTGGGGTGTAGCGTGCTGTCTCGCGCCTCAGCCACAGCGGGTGGGAGAGCGAGCCGTGGAAATGGAAGCACACGTGTGAGTTGCTGCTCGACGGGCCAGTAGCCCAAAGTAAAACCCAACTCAAACCCACGGTCCAAGACCCAACACGAACCCGCAACCGGAGCCCATTCTCGGCCCGCTAAGACAAGACCTACTACTAGTTCGTGGACACGTGTCACTGGTTCTCCATCTTCATTCTGGTAGCAGTGTGCTCGAGGGTTCCTCCCTCGCGCCGTCGGGAGGCACCTCTCGCGATCCTGCGAAATCCGGCGAGTTCCTCCACGATCCGAGGTAATTTCTCGGCGATTCGCGCCGCTGGAACCGCCAGCTATCGAGATCTCGGCGATTTTTTGTTGTTGGTTTCGTCGTAACCGTGCTTGCGTCGCGGAATTCGTGACGCTACTTTCTGGGATTTGGTCAGATGGGAGTAGGAGATTCGGGTGGTGGAGGTGTCGGAGCGAGCGACGTCGAGGCGGCGTCGCCGTCGTCAGCTGCGGCGGGGCCCGTGAGGGATGTCCGGCGGTACAAGTGCGAGTTCTGCGGCGTCGTTCGTTCGAAGAAGCGGTTGATCCGAGACCACGTCCTCGAACACCATCAGGTGGGTGGCGCTCGTGGCTTCTCTTACGTGTCACCTGTTCTTATAAACACTTGTGCTACTGATTTCTGGGGGAATTATGAATTGTGGACGACCTGATGTGTTACCACTGTGTGCTGCAGGATGAAGTGGGTGATTTGGATGAGTACTGTGACGGTGGTGGCGACGCGCCGCACAAAGAGACCAGCCATGGTTGCGAGGAGTGTGGTGCGAGGTTTAAGAAGCCGGCACATCTGAAGCAACATATGCAGAGCCACTCGCCCGAGGTACCTAAGTAGACCTAAATTTTATTTTCGTGTTCTGGGTGAATTTCTGTATTGTTGGTGCAAGTGATGCATTCTGTTTGGTTGTTCCGTCGATGCTTCGTGCAAGAGCAAGATAAGCGCCAGCTTCTCGTTAGAAGTGGTGATTGCAACACAATTTTGTACAGTGAATTCCTTGGACGATTAAGAATTTTTGTGTGGTTGTTTTTACTGTGATTGTTGTGTGGTAGTCCGATTTGCTGAACTGTGCTGACTTTTGCAGGCCATTTGAGTGTGTGAAGCATTGGATCCCACAGAACTCCAAAATGCAAGAAGGCCTTGAATGGACTAGTACCAGGATGGGGAGACCCTCCTGGGAAGCTCCTTCAGGAATGCCTCTTTCACGTCCTTCTTACAGGTTATTTCTTCTGTCATCAATTACTTGCTGTTAGTTCCTGATCATTATGTGTGATGCACTCGTAGTATTTTGAAGCTACTGAATGATCATGTCTTAGCATGCACTACTTCGTCAAGAAGCATGTCTTCTTGTCAGTCATACTCATATGTCATAGTTTAACACTGCATCATTTGAATTAATATATTCAGTATTTCAGTACATGAGCCACTTAAAGATCTACCATCTACATGTAGTTAACCAAGTAGTTGTAGCATGTGCACAGGATAAGATAATAATACTTGTTTTGGTGAGCATATATTCACATGGATGTTAGTTATGTGTTCTCTGAGGTCTAAACAATATTTAAATAATAAAATTGTGTTTCTTTTGCGCAAGTGATTAGTTATCTATTTTGTTGCCCAGTAATACTCCTAGCAGGACAAACAATAATTCCCATTTTAAGCGAATTATGTTGGTATGCAACTGCCATTTGGATGTATTTTGTGTGGATATGGGTGATTTGATTCTCTGAGTTGTGCTGATTTGACAGACTACATGTTGTGATATGAATGTGTGAAGCATTGGATCCCAAAGAACTCCAAAATATGCCAGAAGGCCTTGAATGGACTAGTATCGGGAAGGGGAGACCCTCCCGAGAAGCTCCATCAAGAATGCCTCGGTCACGCGCTTCTTCAGGTTTGCTCGTTCGTTTGGAACTTATTTACTCTAGCTCTACTTGTTTCCCTTGTTCCAAGCTCTAGTTTTTAGATGTGATGTGTATATATGTACTACGAGCTACTAAAAATGTGCAGTCTTAGCATGCAGATCCTATGTCAAAGAGTACATGTATTTTGTTTAGTCGTGTTGGATAAACTTTGCTGTTGTAGTATTCACGGTGCCACTCTACAGTGTTACATTGAAATAGTTAACTGAATAGTTTTAACATGTGCACAATAATTATGCCAGTGCCTGTTGAGCATGTATATAAATGAATTCATAAACTTATACTAATGTCAAGTGAGCTCTGCGTTGAATATGAGAGTTCTATTCTGATGTGTGTCCTTACCAAAACTATTGCAGAGACCCTTTGCCTGCCATGTAGATGATTGCCCTTTCAGCTATAGCAGGAAGGACCATTTGAACCGCCATCTACTTACCCATCAAGGAAAACTATTTATATGCCCTATGGAAGGATGCAATCGTAAGTTCAGTACCAAGGGCAATATGCAGAGACATGTTCAGGAAGTTCATGAGGATCACCCTCAATGTGAAAGCAAGAAAGAATTCATCTGTCGAGAGGTAGACTGTGGGAAGACTTTCAAATATGCGTCCAAGTTACAGAAACATGAGGAATCACATGGTGAGAAACTGACTTTTTACAAAATTTATTTATCTTAATGTATTAAAGACTTGCTTAGCAGTCACAATCTTGTAATTGATGTTTCTCTTCTTATGGTGCAGACAAGTTGGATTACACTGAAGTTATCTGCTGTG